>CAIGRL010226266.1:0-12885 GCA_903798325.1 Fraxinus xanthoxyloides
TTCCCAAGAGTTTATCCAAAAAAATCCTCCTACTAAATGATGCTCACCCGTAGGTTTCTGGAGTAACATAGAATAACAGGATCTAACACGTAGAACACGGTGATCATTAGAAATTAATTAGAGATATTGTAATATATTCTTTCCCTTAACTTTTTATACTAGACCAACCCTCTAGAATGCAAATAGTGATCAAAAATATGGTCCATATCACGAAGAATAAAGAGATAGCGTATATACCTTAATACCTTAAATAAAATTTTATGTTTTCATAAAGAATCCATCGAAGGATTTCCACAAATTGAGATTTGGTCGCAAGCAATTAGAGATAACGTCAATTAATGCACCACATTGAGTTCAAAATGTGAGATGTCAACCCCGTGGCAAATTTTGACACCCCAAGTGCAAGAGTCTCAAAAGCTTATTAGCCTTGATAGTGCATGGAAGTTATGGGATATAGAAGGGTGACGAGCTTGTTGCAAATGTCACACACACACACACACACACACATTGTGACGTTTATGGTAAAATTAATACAAAAACTTCTATCACAAAAGAATGGATTGACAAAGTTGTAACGGTGACAAGTATAAAGAGCAG
This sequence comes from Fraxinus xanthoxyloides, assembly GCA_903798325.1. Lineage (NCBI taxonomy): Eukaryota > Viridiplantae > Streptophyta > Magnoliopsida > Lamiales > Oleaceae > Fraxinus > Fraxinus xanthoxyloides. The sequence goes on from CAIGRL010226266.1 coordinate 598, forward strand.
ATCAAACAATAGTTTCAATACAACAATACAGAGAACCAAGTTTCATGCTCAATATTCCTCATATAAATGCAAATAGTGCTTTTACTATTTACGTAGTCAAAACTCTGTCTATTGATTTTTCAAAGTAAAAAAATCCAATCGTCAAGGTGCTTTTCGACCAATTTAGCCTCCTGGTTTAGTAACCCAACAATCCAAAGTGCGTAAAATGTGCAAATTATTCAATGTGAACATAATACTTAATTTGCTCTGTCGATCAAACTAAAATCTAACTTGAACAACCTACCTTACAAAACTTTTCAATAATTGTTATATTCATACTAATATGCACAATATAAACGCTAATATCGTTCAACTATATGAAAAATAAAACACATTGAATAGATTTTGAAAAGTCAAACTCTTAATCCCTTGAGATATAAAATGGAAAAAATGCAACCAATTGGCCTTTGCTTTTTGAATATTGACCAATAAGAAAACAAAGTTACAATAGAATAAAATGTTGGCACCTCGATTTGTGTTGAATACAAGATCATGCAATGAGGGGGAAAATTAAAGTAGTGTGGGCATTTTGAATTTATTTGATTCTTAGAAAGCCCTATGCCAAGACAAAAGTAATTGTCTATTCTTCCTTCCCTTTTGTTTTTGCCCAAATATACAAGACAAAACTATTTCCTTATTTTAAGATTCACCCTAATATATATTTAAACAAAAAAAATAATAAAATAATAATATTATTTACTTAAAAAAATTTAATCGAAAAATTTATTATATTATTTATATTTGTACTTTTATTGCCTATCAAGGCAGACAAAAACAAACCTCACCGCCTTTCAAATAGATAATAAAAATAAAAAAATTGATTTCATCACTAATTAAAAAGTAAAATACCTAATCAAATCAAGCGCACCGTTTTATGCCACGTGGAAAACAACCTACGACCTAGATCATTTTGACCTACGTTCCCCACCTTTAATCATTTCCGCCCTTTTCTTTACCGATAAAATTGCAATAAAGATCCCCAACTTATTGTTCTTATTGCATCTTTATCCTAACCTGCTCAACGGAGCATTTCGATCATTAACCTTACTTCTGCTGTGCCTGTATATGATATGATATATATTAATAACATATATGGTACTTTGGCACTTTATATGTTCAACAATGTCTCTAGAAATGTTTTGAAAATCGAATTAAACCAATCGATTTGATTAAAGAAAATGGGAACCAGTTTGGAAATTGGTCAATTTTTATGTAAAGAATTTGAAAAAATGAAAACCGTTTAAAACAAGTCATGATAGGTTGCTTAACCGCAAAATTTTATTTATATAGTTATTTTTTACAATCGAATTGACCTCAATTCTATACTTGTTCGACCATTTGACTCTTTTATCTTTTTCAAATAATAGCTATATCGACAGTTCAAACATTACCCTTAATGGCTAACATCAGAATATCAACATATGAAATCATTCATCAATAAAAAAATTTGAGCACTCTTTTCGTACTAATATTCATGATTTGGACCGTTCAAATTCACCGAAGATAGTATGTTTGAGCCCCATTCTTTTTTCTTTTTTCCAAAAAACACATTTTGCAATATTGTTATGATGGAGAATGTGTGATTAAAAAAATAAGAAAATATTTTAGATTTGCGTGTAATATTATTTTATTGAAAAATATATGATTGAAATGAAATAAAAACACTGTTCAATAATCTATTTTGAACGAAAAAATGAGGCTCAAACATGGGCTAATTCTTCTTTTGTTCATAGTTTCTCTTTAAGAGAAGCAATTTTGGTTTCTTTTTTGAACTTTTATTTTGTAAGGTCTTTTACTATAACTATCATAATTTGTGTTTTTTTTTGCCCCTCTCTATTAAATATCATGGATTGTTGAAAAATTGTGCAGTCAGCAGTTTGTCGCATTTATTGCAGTATCCTTGGCACTTCTTTCTTTCGAGTGTTAGCACTTTATGATGCAACATTGGTCAAGTGGTGGGCATGGAGTTTGATGGGCTTAAGGGTGAGTGCATGATGGGGTCACGATGAATAATGCTATTCATCATTACTAGTGTTAAATACTAGTGTAGGTAACAATTATATGACATTAAATGATAAATTCATTTAAATGTAAAGTCGCATGACTAATTTAATTAAACATATAAAATGTAGACACTTAAACTAGTGTTTTAGTACTACTGATATTATATATCATTAATATATCATTCTTTTTAAAAATGCATTTTTCTAAAACTTATTTTCAATACCACATTTTTATAAGATAATATTACATGTAAATTCAAAAGTTGTTCTCATTTTTTAACTACACGATAGAAAATTCATTATTTTAAAATATATTTTCTTCTAAAATCTCATTTTAATGGAGTTTTGGGGCTTAAAAGGTTAAGACAAAAATGCAACAAGAGCAATATATGGGGACCTCTCTGATATTTTGTTTTTCATTCGAGTTCGAATAAAATGATTCTTTTTGACAAAGCACCATCGTCGTTTACTTTTTATAACCTTCTCAACAGATCCTCTCTCTAGTCTCACCCCAACCCACCCACACCCCATTCGCAGTTTTCCTCTCAATTCCAATCACAACAAGAATTCAAAGTAAACTATCTCACCTATAAATACATACATTGTAAGAAAATGTTTTCAAAACTTTGAACTAGAGGGTTTCTGAATAGAAGAAATTTTGTGTTCTGGGACTGGGGGGAGAAGAATCGAGAAGGGGAAATATAATAAGATTTTTCTTAAATAAAACCCATATGGGAATTTGCACTTCCAAACCCAAATCTTTACAAGAAAGTAATTTTCATAAATCAGGTGTTATTCCGACCCAGAATAAGGATAACCCTGTTCCGGCTGGGGATAATAATGTTAACGGTAATAGCGAAGAAGTTTCCAGCAATTTTGATGAGAAAAAGGATGATTCGGAAGTAGGTAAGAAATCGCCGTTCTTTCCGTTTTACAGCCCGAGCCCAGCTTATTTTTTCTCGAAGAAGTCTCCGTCGAGATCCCCGGCGCCGGGGAATGGGACACCGAGGAGAATTTTTAAAGGGAAATTTCCACCACCGTCTCCGGCAAAGCACATTCGGGCACTGCTAGCAAAGCGGCATGGGACGGTGAAGCCGAATGAGGCGACGATTCCGGAGGGGAAGGAGGTGGAAGCAGGGGCAGGTCTGGATAAGAGTTTTGGGTTTTCGAAGAATTTCTATAACAAGTATGAGCTGGGAGAGGAAGTGGGTAGAGGCCATTTCGGGTATACTTGTAGGGCCAAGTTCAAGAAGGGGGAGCTTATAGGACAGGAGGTTGCTGTTAAGGTCATTCCAAAAGCAAAGGTTTGGTTTTTTCTTCATTTCTTTTCAAATTTTGCTTACAGGTTAGTGCTACTGAATTTAGTAATTATTCTGTATTTGATCTATGCGGATTTCTGCTTCTTTTGGGGGGCAACTTAATGGGTTTGGGAGATCTGGTCTGCAGGAAAATAGATCAATTTTTTGTGATTATAGGTAGACAAATTAAATTTTTGATTTCATTTATTCAAAATTTCCAATTTGAATTGATTTTTCAAATACGAGAATGTTTGTTACAATGATTCATTATGTTTGAAAACGTCTAATGTTTTTTCCCTGTGAAGTCTTGTGGATTTGAAATTGGGGTGTAAGCGAATCCATGTGAGTTTTATTGGTTAATACTGCTGCAGTTTAAAAAGTGATCTTAGATTTGGAGACAGTGGTTTTTGTGGAAAGGAACCGACCTCCAATTGCTGCTAATGGTTGAGGATTAGATCTAGCATTAGTTTCCGAGGTTGAATATGTGGTTGGCGCTTGAATTAAAGACTCGGTGGACAATATCTGTTATGTTATTGTTCCACTAGCTTCTTGTTGGTCTAGCAGGCCGTATATGAATAATTCTAAATCGAATGCTTACAGATAGAAGTTAAGAAGGAAATGCTTTTTACCTTCTTTTGGTAATCTTACAGGTATTCTTTATTTTAAGACAACGGAAGCTTGTAACTTCATGAGGGTCCGTCAGATTATTGAAAATAACAGGTTCTCTGTGTCAAGATTTTATATCTTTCTCTTCTTGTGGTAATAAAAAAAGTTCTTGCTATAAAGATTGCTGAAGGCCCTAATTCAGAGGCACGTTTAGCGGAACCCAAAAATGATTGGGAACATAGGTAGATAAATCAGCTTTGTGGAATTAACTGAAATTAATGGTGGGAGAAACTAGTATATTTGCTCTGTGGAGTATGTCTTTAGTTCCCTTGCTGCGGAAAGGGTACCCATCCAATTGTCGACCTTACTTGAGGAAACTTTTTGGTGATGGATTAGAGGAAACAATTGCCGATGTGCCTCTAATTGACGAACATATAGTTCATAGTTCATTCAGGTGTCGATTTATTTTTCCAAATAGGTTAGGGTATATAGATGTATGAATAGTATGCAAAGCTGCGTATTGTGATTACGGATTCATTAATTCATTTAACTCTCATCTAAAATCGCGTTTTATTTAATCTTATTAAATTTAAATTGGTTTTTATATGAAAAATATTGCAATAGATAGAAGTAATATGATTCTCAATTATTTAGGAATATGGCGTTAGTAATCAGCTCATGTTTTAAGTAGTTATTCCTATATGAAAGATAATTTGTCATCAAGTTGTTCAAATTTGAAGGACTCCTTCCAGGTTTTTTTGGCTCTTTTGTAGTATCTTTCTCTAATTGTGATTATACTCTCATGTACAGATGACCACAGCTATAGCTATTGAAGATGTAAGAAAGGAGGTGAAAATATTGCGTGCCTTGACAGGACATGACAATCTAATAAAATTTTATGATGCATATGAGGACCACGACAACGTCTACATTGTGATGGAGTAAGCTTTGATTGCTTAGTTTTAATCCTGTCTTATATTCTTCAATTACTAAAAAAAATGTAAATGCCACACCGATAATGATAGGATGGTATACAAGTTAGATTAGTGGAAATTCGCTTGATTTTTAAAAAAAATTATATTCTGCAAATATTTTCAAAGTATCTTTTTTAAATTTACGGATTTACAAGCTTTTTCTTTAGTTATTCTACTGAACTTTCTGCTTGTTTCTAATAAAAATTCTTTCTCAGGTTATGTGAAGGAGGAGAGCTTTTGGATAGAATACTTTCAAGGCATGTGTTTAATTTTGGTGATACATGCTTTTTACTTAATAGTTTTTCAACATTTTGAATCAGAAAATGTTAGTGAATACATAAATTACAGGTTCCAGCAGTCAATAGAAATTAGAAAATCAAATGTCGTCTCTTTGCTGCAGGGGTGGGAAATACACAGAAGATGATGCAAAGACCGTGATTATACAGATTCTGAATGCTGTTGCATTCTGCCATCTTCAGGGAGTGGTGCACCGGGATCTTAAACCAGAGGTAGGATTTATTGGGATTTTTACGACTCAAAATGTAAACTGTCATCTCATATTAGACATTCAAGCATGAACTATTTCATGGGAAAAGAAGACACTATATATATGCATTATTAGTAATTAAAATAGTTGAAGTCTTCTTATTACCAATAAGGGGTGCAGTTGGTTAAAGAGAGAGAACATAATTTGCTGTAGGTTTTTGCTATTTTGCTGATTCATCTCCGATGGAAATTAGAATTAAGTTTTTGTTCTCTTATGTTAAATTGGCAACTGTTGTTCGTTTTATTCCATATTCTTGCCTAACTGTAGCTTGTTGCTGTGGATCAGAATTTCTTGTTTACATCCAAGAATGAAAACTCACAGTTGAAGGCGATAGACTTTGGGTTATCAGATTTCGTGAAACCAGGTTCATCCTCTTTTATTTATATATTCCGTGTTCAGAATGCACTATTGGGACAATGTCATTTTCCTCTTTTTCTGAAAGCATAATGAAGAAGATTTTAGGTTTTTCCTTTCTTAGTATGGTCAAGTCTTATCCAATCCTTGCTACCAAACATGCTAAGTGTCGATAATTTCACTTTGGTTAAGGTAGTCACTGAAATGGCTAAACAATATCATTCTAAACTTTTTGCAGATGAAAGACTTAATGATATTGTTGGCAGTGCATATTATGTAGCACCTGAAGTACTGCACAGAGCATACAGTACGGAGGCTGATGTTTGGAGTATTGGTGTTATAGCATATATATTATTATGCGGAAGCCGCCCATTTTGGGCTCGAACTGAGTCCGGGATCTTCCGTGCCGTAGTAAAGGCAGAACCTTCTTATGAAGAACAACCTTGGCCTACTTTATCACCGGAGGCAAAAGACTTCGTCAAACGCCTCCTGAATAAGGATCCCCGGAAAAGAATGACTGCAGCCCAAGCCATGTGTGAGTATCTTGTTGTGCACAAATCATATGTATATTTTATTAAGATTTTTGAAAGGTTACTTAAAGAAGTCTGCTACAGGTCATCCGTGGATAAATAATAGTAATGATTACAAAGTGCCTTTGGATATACTAGTGTTCAAACTCATGAAAGTTTATATGCGCTCATCTCCACTCCGGAAAGCTGCATTAAGGGTGAGTATTTGTTATAGCAAAATACAACTGCTACATTTTCTAAATGATATTCCATGATGAAGACAATTGATTGCAAATTGTGAAACAGTACCATATAAGTTGATATCTTGTTTGTGTAAATCGAATTGACATTAACGCTTGAATAATCCACATCATTTCTGCTTCTATTCTAATGCACGATTTCCCTTTTCAAAAGGTCCACGACTGTAATTATTCTTTTATAAATGGACTTTAACATCCTTTTCATCTAGGCAAAATCTCTCTCTGCATCAAAGTATGTAGAGTTCTTCTCGTGGAGTATTAGATCTAGAACTGTGAGTGCGGCGAGGGGAGAAATATCTTTCACAAATCCCCTCTTGGATGTCCAGATCTGTTTCTGCTCGGTCTAGTATAGTTTTATTAGCCATTGAATAAATTATTCTTTGCTTTACTACGTGCCTGTACGTCCAGAGAAAACTTTTATGGCGCATTCGGTAAGGAGGATTAAATAGAACAAGATAGTATTAAAGTATGAAAAATAAACCATATTTGACTGATGACGTTGACGACGAACAAATATTGACACTCAGGACAGGTTATTGGGAATTCTAGAACTTGTCAAGTACATGATTTCAGTGAAAAGAAACCATGTATGATTTGGTCTGGGAACACCTAAGATAATCATGACTTTCTTTTATTATACACTCAGAAGATACTGGAAAGAATGCTAGTTACTGCTTGCCTTGAAAATGATGGCAGAATTCGTTCTCAGATTTCAATTCACAGCATTTCATTTCTTTTTTGTTTCTTCATATAAGAGACACTTTTAACTTCTTGGAACTTATAATTTTCTTACCACCCTTATGTTTTATGTAGCCCCTGTTTGGTAACATTAAAATTTTCATTATCTTTCTTTTACTTATTTTCAACTACACATTCTTCAATAAAATAATATTTTCCATCACATCAATAACCTTTCTTTCTTTTTCAACCACACATTCTCCATCAATTTACTATTCCAGAATACATTCTTCCAAAAATCTTCAATATAATAATATTTTCCATCACATCAATAACCTTTCTTTCTTTTTCAACCACACATTCTCCATCAATTTACTATTCCAGAATACATTCTTCCAAAATAATGTGGCTCAAACACACCCCTATTAATTTTTTTGCTTGGACTTTGCAGGCTGTATCCAAAACATTGACTGAGGACGATCTATTCTATTTAAAGGAACAATTTGCACTTCTGGAACCGAACAAAAACGGCACCATAAGCTTAGATAATATCAAAGTGGTTTGTGTTCTTTAGATTCTTATAATCTTTTACCAATCATAATTTCATACACGGTCTCAATTTTGGTTACTCTCTCAGGCCTTGACAAAGAATGCAACTGATGCCATGAAAGAGTCACACGTCTATGACTACCTTGATTCGGTACATTTCTGACTATTGTGATCATGTTTGGTTAGGCTTAAGATGTGTACTTAAAAGTCAATAAGCAAGTTTCAGATTAAATAATTCTTTTAATTGATCATAATTGATATTAGTAAAGCAGTAAGGTGAGAGTGGTTTTATAATTAATTTTTTTTACTTAAAAAATGTAATTTATCCGTACATGTTTGGAAATGTAAAAAGTTTAAGCTTAGCAAGCATGCTCGTCTGTCCTTAAATCAGTTTTTGTTCTCTTGGATCTTCTGGTGCTAATTGATCTTCGCCTGTTTCTTGGCAGCTTAATGCTCTTCAGTACAGAAGGATGGATTTTGAAGAATTCTGTGCTTCCGCACTAAGTATCCATCAGCTTGAAGCTCTTGAGCGGTGGGAGCAACATGCTCGTTGTGCCTATGAACACTTCGAGAAGGAAGGAAACCGGACTATCATGATTGAGGAATTGGCTTCGGTATTTTGTTTTTTTATGAGTTATTTATCCCCTCTGCTTGTAATCGAATTATTAGAAGCCATAAGTTCCAGGAAACATAAATCTGATTTTCAGAATTTTGCATTATGTTCCAGGAGCTTGGTTTGAGCCCATCTGTCCCCGTGCATGCTGTTCTCCACGACTGGATTAGACACACGGATGGAAAGCTTAGTTTTCTTGGATTTATCAAGTTGTTGCATGGTGTCTCTAGCCGATCTCTCGTGAAAATGCAATGACAACTTTGACTGCCTCTCTAAACCTGACTTTACTTCATGCCTGACAAGCTACCGGGAAATAGAAAAGGCGGGATAAGATGCCATCAATATTCTGTTCTTGAAGATTTGCACCTTCTGCTAAATTCATAGGTGCAGTGTGAATTTCGCTGATATCAGGTTCAAGCGACAGGCTGTTAGCTACCTTGTTGATATTGGACAACCTGACTGGGTCTGTGACAGTCACTCTCTTCAATGATGGCATCAGACCACCTACATTATAACCGTGAAGCTCTAATTGGTTGTGTAATTGGAAATGAAAATATTTGTTGGCTGGTTATGGGACATTCTTACCTTATATCTTCTTGACATATTGGACAACCTTGACGTCTTCAACTGCGTCGTATCTTCTTTTCTTCTGTACACTAGAAAATCCATTGATTTTTTGAGCTCGTATGTCTGCTTTTTGCATTTTACTGGCTTCTACACCAGATCTGAGAGAAACAGTCGCAGGTCTGAATATAAGTGGTGTGCCTCTGGATGAAACTTACTCAAATTTTAAATTGTGAAGATGCCCTACTTGGCATACATGTGTCCCTATTTTATTTGATGCATGAGACAATAAAAAATTATCACATTAATGCATTAAATAACAAAAAAAAAAAAATTAAAAAAAATTACGTATGCGACATATTGCCTCATGCATCAAATAACAAAGCGATACATGTATGTCACGTAAAACGATTATTGATAATCTTCACTATAAATAACATTGTTTGAAAAAAATGCTCAAAATGCAAAACGAATGGAAACTGTTAATTTGAATTTACGTGGATCTGCATTTTCGTTTTAAATTGAGTTGAACCATCTAGAATTGTTCGATTTAGATTTTGATAATTAAAGATAATTTATAACTAATTCAAATGGTTCACCATATAAATAAATAAATAAATAAAAATTCACTTGTTGCACGCCAAGATATGTGATTTATTAGTTCAGTACTTCAATTTATGTTTAAATTTACTTTCTATTTCACATATTTAGGGTCGAATAATGATATTTACTATAATATTTTCGTTGATTATTTCGTAAAGAGCGAATATGAAAGCTCTCATCTAATATTGAACTTTGCATTATTTCTTTGCTTTAATCTTGTATTGAGACCAAGATATTATTGTTATAACATTTATATCAAGACACTTTCATTTTGAGTTACATTGATGTCTTAGATTAACTGTGATTTGAAACCAACAGCAGCAAAAAGTGGTTTAATTTGGTTTGGTTTGAAAAATGAAATTACTTAGTTCAGTTTAAAGAAATTCTGGTTTAAAACTAGACTAAAATTCGCACGATGCCCCCTTTTATAAATACAGACAATGTCCAAATGTATGTGCCTATCCAATACGAGAAAAGTTTCGTTCAAGCGTAACAGAATGGATGGCATTTAAGGTCCCGTTGTGAAGAGTATCCGAGACAACCTTAAAAAATGCTTCATCGATTGTACTAGACGTTAAACTCCGTGTTCCATATAATAGTACTTTTCTTTGACAAATAAAATTGAGTTGTGCTACATGTATATTAGCATGTACATAAGGGTGTCCATTATGGACACCCTTATGTACACTTCGCATTTTCCAATAAAATTCTTATAACAAGGAAATAGAGAATTGTTATGTGCATGAATTAGGATTTTGTTGACCTCCATGTATATGTTATATGCAAACTTGGATACATGCATTAGAGGCGCAGACCAAGACTTTTTCAAGCAAGGTGGGGGAGGTCGCGATTGTGTGCACTCTGATGCTCAAGTCAAAATTTTTGTGGGACACGAATAGAGAAGAATGCATGAGTATAATTAAGTTTCTAGAGCGAGAATACCAATGTGTGATTACTTTGCAATGTCACTAAGTGGGAATATTAATAGGTGAAGAGAATAGACAAAGCTCTCTTGGATGCTTGAAACATGGCCTCATCCCGCATGCTTATAATTCAAGCACCAATGCATCACATTCTAGCCATCATAGGTCTCTGAATTTCCACTTTGTCCTAGACGTGAAAGAAGAGATTTGACTTCCAAAGCCATTGCAAATGTCATATCAATCAAATCACACAACTCAAAAGTATCAGATTACAACCAAGGTGTTAAGCTTCGGACCCATACTACCTTGATCTCCGGAGGCACATCCAATATGACTAAGGCTTTAGGCCCTTGTCAATCATCTTAGATAGGAGAAGTGTCAACTTTGCATAGAGTTATGTCGCCTTGGGGGTGGTTGTTGATGAGGTATGGGTTGTACATTCAATGCCTTGGTATTGAAAGTGGTTGAGGTGATGCTTCGTCGCCTTAGGTATGGAGGTGGAACAAGCTACACTCTTTTTACTAGAATAGCCTCGAAAGTACTTGCATTATATTTTACTTAGCTGACAGCTAGGTGGCCTATCACGTAGGTAGATGTGTAACAATAATTTTTCAAGTCTAATGTTTTGATTATTCATACGAGGCATTGGACTTTGATGGTGGTGGAATTTAAGAATTGCGTTCGGACTTTGTTATAGAGGGCTCTTGCCGAGGCTTGTAGTTTTTGATGAAGTGATGAAACTTTTATTTACCATCGAGGTAAGGCTATGATGCAGTTGATGTGACACAATAGTTCCCCAAGTCCAAGGTCTTGATTATTCATACAAGATGTTTGGCTTTGATAAGGAGGTGAATATTGAAAAGGCGATATCTTGTCCTCGAATCGAGGCCGTGAGTGGTGGTCGTTGTATGCTTCGTCTTTACAGTGAAGGGGGAGAGGGTCGAAGAGATCCCTGATAACTTTCGTAGACCAGATGGCACTGAGATGATCATCCTTGAAAAAGATGAGAGGGCTTACTTTCCTGAATGGGATGCGCGGCTGTCGGTGAGACCATCTTCGAAGCTGAGCTGAGGCTTCCATCACATCCATTTCTTGGAGCCGCTCTTTGACTACGGCCTCTCTCCAACTCAGTTGATGCCCAATGGATGGAGCTAGATGTAGTGGAGGGCTCAGGAAGATGGAGAAGGCAGATTTAAAGGTTAAGGTGAAGGCTAAATCTAAGATTTAAAAAAATACACTCTTTTGGGGGTAACTTGCAACAGAATAATGGGAATGATGAAAGCATGTTTACCGTTCAAATAATATACCATTGAAAAGGTTATCAAGTGAGGATTCCAATTTGGACTTTTCTATATTGCTTTATTTCCAGATTGTCCGGCTGTCTATTTCACCCGATATTAGGGGTGTGTTCATGCTTAAAATTCAATTAAAATTAAAAATATAGTCGTTATTGGGTTCCACTCGTCTAATAAAAGTCAACAATAACGGCTAGTTTTTTCAATTTAATCTGATTCTAATCTCTACCGAACACTACCTAGAAGGAGTTTTCATCATTTCAAGGCTCTTAGAAGACTTTATTTTATTTAAATGTTGAATGCACAAGTTTGTCACTGAGGGCCCGTTTGATTGTAAGGGTGGAAAATGGGTAGAAAGAAAATATTTTACAGGGAAAAGGTTTTTCTAGAAATTGTTTTAATGGGAATTGTAATTAAGTGTGTTTGATTGGTATAATTTTTCACCTAATTTTTTTTTAAAAGTTTGGAACTTT
>CAIGRL010226335.1:0-11457 GCA_903798325.1 Fraxinus xanthoxyloides
AACAAAATTGTGATTTCGCGACAAGATATTTTGCGACATACAAAATGCTATCACAATAAGTGATTTACCACAACACGTTTTTAAAGTTCGTTGCAAAGGTTGTGTGGAAAAAAAATATGTCCCCAAAAATATAAGGCAAAGGTATGACGTTGTATGGAAGATCTATTGTTGGGTTCACAATGGAAGGAAATGCAAAATGTGCAACATAGAGGCACATGTGACGTTTCAAGATGATGGTGATAGTGAACGACAAGCATTCTAAGAAAATGGATCATCCGCCACGAGGAGATGTTGCTTCATATATTATTGAAAATGCAACACTATAAATAAATGTCGAATTAGTGGACAAAAATATGAATGAAGTTATCTATGATGTTTCGGAAGAGGATGATGTGCACATGAGAAATCTTGAAATAGTAAAGATGATAATGATATTGGTAAGTAAAATATGTTTTATATGGTTTGTGTATTGATGATGCATCTAGTGGGAGTTGATAAGAGATTGAGAATTACCATGACATTCTCTTCCCAGGTTTTGACATTACAAATTTTTAGACAATAATATGAGTTTTTATATATTTAAGAATATTTTATCTTCGATTAATTGTAAATTGAAGCACTCTTTTTATTAAGTCACATTTTATTTTTAATGAAGAAGTTATATTTTCAAATAAATGTGTACAGTAATAATTTATCGTTGTTGAAAGTATTATGCAATGAATAATCATATTGTCATGAAATAATATTTGTAACAACTTTACAAGTTGTGAAATAGAATATGTGATATACACAAATAATCACATGATATACTAGGTAAACTGTACATTGTTGCAAAAATGATGACGTGACACTCCATGTGTTGCGAAATAAATTACAAACACCACTTGTTACATAATAAAATATACTACAAATGCTGATGTCTTAAGTTGTATTCTGTTACTCATCAATCGAATTGTAAAACAAATTTTGCGACAAACATGACTTGTTATAAAATGTATATTACTACAAACAAACATTTTTTATTGTAAAAATCTTATTGAAATAATCTTTCCGACAAATTGACTTGTCGAATAATCTTTGCGACAAATCGACTTGTCGCCTTGCGAGACATCATAGTGACAAATATCTTGTTGCTCTTTGAACTTTCTGCGTCAACGAATAATGTTGCGGTTTGTTCATACAATGAATGACTAAAATTTGTCGCAAATACATTTTGTGACTCATATAGTGCAACAAGGCCTACAACAAACATCTTCTTGTCGCCAAATTATTTTTGCAACAAAATCTCTATTTATGCGACAACATTTTTTGTCGCAAAATCAGTATTTTTTTAGTGATAACAATTTTTATTAAATTTTGATAAAAAAAAAAAAAGTTAATAAAAATTGTGGTCTCATAATTAAAATTGAAACTTTGATGAGTTGAAAAGTTGATATAAAGTTTGTCAAATAAGTTATTGATATAATAAAAATTGTGGTCTCATAATTAAAATTGAAACTTTGATGAGTTGAAAAGTTGATTTAAAGTTTGTCAAATAAGTTATTAATATTACCTCATAACTCGGGTTGAATATGATAATGTCTTGCCACCAGAATGCATGAACGTAAAGTGACAAGGTAAATAATTAAGATTCAAAATGTTCTACTAGAAGTCACCAACTGATTAAATAAATAAGCAAGTATACAGTATAAAAATACACTTATCACTAATTTAACCACTTATAATTAAATTATATTTTTATTATTTCATGTTTAAACAATTTGGAATTTTGTCTTAACTGCCCATGCAATAAGATGATAACTTATTTAACGATATCATGAACGTTAAGATTTAATTGTTTGTTTGAGTTCTAAATGGATCAAATTGCTCATCGAGCTTTTTAAATTATGATACTATTGATTTATGTAGTTTCATCTTATAAGTCAATATTTTTAAAAGGACTAGCTGAAACTCAATTATTATTATTATTATTATTATTATTATTATTATTATTATTATTATTATTATTATTTTCAAATTGATATTCCAAGAAAAACTAACCAAGATGGAGTAAACTAGTTTTCAAAACTTCTTCAAGAAATTTATCAAAATTTAGACAAGTTATGAGTGAATAAAACAATTGAGAAATTATGAACAAATACAAAATCGATAAATAAAATGAAAGATATTATGCAAACGATATAATTGTGGAGGCTCGACCCAAAACAATGATGAAACGACCTAAATCTTGGAATTTGAAATTAGTATAAAACCAACACCCTTTTTTCTTTAAAAAATTCAGGTTAAAATTAAAGTTTTCTTAATTTTCTTTTAATTTTGTAGTTACTCTTGCGTTCTATTACAAGTTCTAAAATTTATTGGAAACAAATGATTTAAGGTAAATAACTTTGATTTGTTAAAATAAAGAAACTAAAACGAAGGGTTAAAATAAATGTTAGCGTGCATTAACTGAGTAAATTCAGCAATGCGCTATCCAACTATCAAAATTAGTTGGACCATTTATCATATTCATAATTTTCTGAATTTTTTACAGTATTTGTTTATAGTCATTTAAGTACAATGTAGTAAAATCTCAGAATTTTCTAAGATCATTTATACACTCAAACATGTGAAAGAACAGAAACTATTCTCGGGTACAATGAACATGGCACGCGAAAAAGGGCATAACTTATCCTACCGACTTTCAATTGTCATAGGCTTTCAAACCCTACTAGTTTTGTCCAAAAATTCAAAAAATTATGTTTGGGATGATGCGACAAAATTCAGGCAATAAGCTGAAGATTTTTGTGTACAAGTCAAACGTTTAATTGTAACTTCTTTATCAGCTTTAATTATATGCTTACTTAAACCAAATAACAATTTAAATGTTCACATCATTAAAAAAAATTAGGTGATTTTAAAGAAAGATAAACTAGCATCTTTTAGAAATTAAAAGTAAGTTGCATAACTAGTAAGCACTAGAAACTCTTCAAGTGTGACTAATTACACAAATGAAGCACATTTCTCCCTCTAGATCCTCCGCAATCCACATAAATCCCATTTCCTTGACCATCCTTTAATTTGAAAAATTTGTTAACATAGAAGGTGTGAACTTTAAACTCAGTATGACTAATATCACATGGTGCACCCTTTTGGACATAAACATACATACATATATAAAAAGGGATAGGAAAGAATTTAATGTTTCATGTAGATGAATACTGAAGAATTCGTGATTCCGAAGAATCTCTTGGGGTCGTAGAAACTGGTTATGGCCATACATAAACTTCTTTATTCATAACTTCAAAAATTCTAATACATGCCACAAGTGCATGCACGCACGCGCACACACAGAGAGATATTCTACTTCACATCCTTACCATTCACATAAGCTTAACGTAACATAAAAGATATTTTTCAGACAAATTCGGATTTGAGGAGAGGTGTTGCGAAAAAGTGACTTGTCTCTTCTTGTAACCTCAAATTTTAGTGAAAACTAAATGAGAAAGCTATATTATCATTAATTTTGTATTAAATTGAGTCTTTAACTAGAAATTTAAAAAGTTTTAAGCCCATAAAAAATAGAAGTTTTATCAAACACTTACATAATGAAAAATAGAAGAAAATAAACTATTCATATGATTTGTGACATATCTCTATGAATACCACTAATAAAACAATTATTCCATCCAATTAACTTGGTAAAATTGTTCTTAATGTGCAAAATGAGGAGTTTTTAACTCAAAATAATTTTATAAAAACATCTGGATAATGATTCGAACCTGGATTCTATGTAGAATACCATGCAAATGACCATTACAGCAACATAATTATTCATTAAATCTTTGAATCAAATTTACTTAAATTTAATGTCTTAAACTTTTGGGCTTTCAAATAACTTATGACTTGGGCTTTCATAACATTGAATGGGTCCAGCCTCCATAGTTCGTTTCTTAAGTGGGTTATTTCAACCAATTTAAAAATATAAATTTTGGGATTNAATTAACTTGATAAAATTGTTCTTAATGTGCAAAATGAGGAGTTTTTAACTCAAAATAATTTTATAAAAACATCTGGATAATGATTCGAACCTGGATTCTATGTAGAATACCATGCAAATGACCATTACAGCAACATAATTATTCATTAAATCTTTGAATCAAATTTACTTAAATTTAATGTCTTAAACTTTTGGGCTTTCAAATAACTTATGACTTGGGCTTTCATAACATTGAATGGGTCCAGCCTCCATAGTTCGTTTCTTAAGTGGGTTATTTCAACCAATTTAAAAATATAAATTTTGGGATTTTACATCCCTCACGCCTTAAAAGAAATTTCATCTTCGAAATTACCTTAAATTAAACAAATAGTGTCGGATACTTGGCTTTAATTTTTGTTTCTGCTTCCAAGTAACTTCATTTATCTCATGGTGTCACAACTGAACTTTGACCAATGGAATTTCCTTAGTCCTTGATTTGTGTACCTTTCTATCCAAAATAGCAATTGGAACTTCTTCGTAAGATAGGTCTTTCTGAACATCTAGTATTTGATAATTCATCACATGACTTTAATGGTGCACATATTTTCATATCATAGACATGTGAAACACATTATGCACTATAGAAAGTTCAGGTGGTAGAGCTAACCGATACGCTACGTTACCAACTTTATCAAGAATTTTTAATGGTCTTATATAACTCAGTCTTAGCTTTCCTTTCTTACCAAACCTTCGTACACCCTTCATAGTTGCTACTTTCAAAATGACATTTTCACCAACTTCAAAATTTAGGTCCTTTTTTTTTATTGTCTAAATAACTCTTAGACAATCTTGAGCTACTTTTATGCGATTTCTAATCTTAGCGATTGCCAGAACTATTTGCTTGATGATTTCTAGACCAAAAAATTTGTTTTCTCCAACTTTATCCCAATAAAGAACGTGATATGCATTTCTGCCATAAAGAACCTCGTATGGTGCCATACCAATGGTAAATTGGAAATTGTTGTTATAGGCAGATTCTATCAAAGGCAAGTATGACTCCCAACTTCCTCCTAGGTCTGATACACAAGCACACAATATATCTTCCAATATTTGAATAGTTCTTTCGAATTGCCCATCTGATTGGGGATGGTAAGTTGTGCTAAAATTCAATTTCGTTCCTAATGCTTCATGTAACCTTTTCCATAACTTAGAGGTAAACATCATGTCTCTATCTGAAACAATGGATACTTGGACTCCATGCAATCTGACTATCTCTCTAATGTATTGATGTGCCAATTGATCCATACTAAACATCAATTTCATTGGCAGAAACTAAGATGTCTTAGTTAATCGATCAAAAATTACCTAAATGACATTATTTTTCCTTCATTGATTTCAAAAATTCGACCACAAAATCCATCAAAATATGTTCACATTTCCATTCTAGTATTTCCGGAGGATTCAATAATTGTGAAGGTCTTTGATGATCCGCTTTCACTTGTTGACAAACCATGCATTTATTGACAAAAACTCCAACACTTCTTTTCACGTTCCTCTACCAGAATATATCTCGAAGGTCTCAATACATCTTTGTACCACCAGGATGAGCGATGTACGGGATAGAGTGAGCTTCTTCTAGAATTTCATTTCTCAATTCACCGTCTTTAGGCACACAAAGCCTTTTTTGAGCTTTAATACCTTATTTGATGACACCTCAAAATCCTTCATTTTATCTAATCCAACCTCACTTCTAATTTTCTAGAGAAATGGATTACTGTTTTTGGCTTTAATAATTCGATCTTTAAGATTTAGTCGAATCATCAAAGTCGTTGTTTGAGCAATAATTTGATTAGCTGAAACAACAATCTCAATTTTCATCTTCTCGAACTCTTTAACCAACTGATCTTCATCTGATAGCAAAAATGCCACCCGACCTCCTGATTTTCTATTTAAGGCATCTACAACCATGTTAACTTTACCATGATGGTAAAGTATAGTGCAGTCGTAGTTCTTTACCTGCAACAACCACATTCTTTGTCTCATATTCAATTCTTTCTGTGTGAAGAAATATTTGGGACTTTTATTATATGTATAAATCTCACACTTTCTTCCATATAAATAGTGTCGACATAACTTCAATGCATGAACTATTACTGCAAGTTCAAGGTTATGCGTCGGGTAATTTTGCTCATGTTGTTTTAATTGCCTTGAACCATAAGCAACCACATTTCCATACTACAATAGGACACACCCTAAGCATTGCTTAAGCATCGTTGTAGATCACAAGACGTTTCGATCCTTTCGACTTTATTAACACTAGTGTCGTGACCAATCGACACTTCAACTCTTGGAAGCTCTGCTAACACTTATCCAACCAAGAAAATTTTATTTCCTTTAAAGTTAACTGAGTCATTGCTCTAGCTATCTTAGAAAAACCTTCAATAAATCTCCAATAATAGCGAGCTAAACATAAAAAACTTCGAATGTCACCCGCATTAACTGGTGTGTTCCACTTAGTTAGTGTCTCTACTTTAGTTGGGTTAGCTTCAATCCCATGACTAGTAACTATGTGACCAAGAAACCCTATTCGGTCGAGCTAAAATTCACATTTCTAGATCTTGGCATATAATGTTTCCTTTCTTGGAGTTTCTAACTCCATTCTAAGATGTTCTTTATGTTGATCTTTGTTTTCGAGTATATCAAAATATCATCAATTAAGACTAAGGCAAATCAATCCAAAAATTTATGAAACACCCTATTCATTAAATCAATAAACACCAATGGAGCATTGATCAAACCAAAAAGCATCACAATAAATTCGTAGTGGCCATACCGAGTCCAAAAAGATAGTTTTGTATATTACTTGACTTAATCTTTAATTTATCATACCATGATCATAAAATCAGTCTTAGATAAACCTCTTGCTCCTCTCAACTAGTCAAACAAATCTTCTATTCTTAGCAGATGATACTTGTTCTTAATATTGAGTTTATTCAGTTCACGGTAGTCTGAGAATTTTCTCATGGTACCATTATTTTTCTTAACAAACAAGACCGGTACTCCCCATAGAGAAACACTGGGTCGAATAAACCTGTTATCTAACAATTCTTGATTTTGGACTTTTAATTCTTTTAACTCTTTTGGTGCCATTCAATACGGTGCTTTAGATACTGATGCTGCTCCAAGAACACAGTATATTGCAAACTTGATTTTCCTATCTGGTGGTATACTCGGAAGAAGAAAAATTCTTCTTTTCCGAGAGTTTTAAAAGATACTTCCTTCTCTTGACATTGGATGGTGACATTATTACAACCCAACCAATCCATGCCTAAAATTGTGTCAAAGTCTTTTATGTCTACTATGAATAGATTTGCCTCAAATGTTCTTCCTTCAAGTTCCATTTGAACCTAATTAGCTACCTTATCAATGTTTAGCACCCTACTCGAAGAAATCCTAACTTCTAGTATGCTATTAGACTTATCATATGCAATATTAGATTTAGCTATGAAAGATGATGAAACAAAAGAATACATCACCCCAGAGTCAAATAACATATAAGGAGGAAAATCAGCTATCAAAAGAATACATGTTATAACGGTGGGGTTTTTCTTTGCCTCTTGCTCAGTCATAGAAAAGACTCAAGCTTTCCCTTTGTTACTCTTATCCTGCTCCTCATTCTTCTTATGAACAAACTCTATGCTATCTTGAGCCATGTAACATGACTTACTACACTGAAAACAAATGTGTTTTCCCTATCAGATGCTCTAATTTGTGTTCTTTGCCACACTTAGGACAAAATGGAATGAGATTGTCTCCACCTTTGCTGGCATCACCTCCACTATTTACTTTCTTATTTTGCCATTTTTCCTTTTCATTATCCTGGTTGTTCCACTTCATTTTACCAGCCACAAACTTATTTTGTTGGTTGCCTTGACTATGATGGTCTGTACTTGTCTTTATTCCATACTTTTCAGTACTAGCTCTTTGATACCAGATAGCATGAGCTCGTTCTAACATTTTTCTCTAGGTCGTAAAACGGTGAGATATAAGGATTTTGCTAATATCCTGATGAAGCCCTTGCTGAAATCTCTTTATTTTCCTAGTTTCGGTATCCACCGAATGTGGAGCATACCTAGTTAACTAGTCAAACTTCCTCTTATAATTAATCAAAGTCAAGTTTCCTTGCTTTAATTATAAGAATTTTATTTTCTTGAAGAACATTTATGTTTCGGGAAAGAACTTCTCAGTAACTTCTTCTCTGAACTACTTCCAAGTCAAAGATCTTCTTGATCTTCGGTCCTAGTTCGGGACATTGACTTCGACCAAGGACTCGCTGCTCCCGTTAACATTAACTCGATGCACTGTACTTTTTGTACATCATTGGTATTTATAAGTCGAAAGATCCATTCCAACTTTCGTAGCCAATCCTTGACAGCTAACAAATCACCCTAACCATTGAAAGAAGGTGATTTATACCATCTGAAAGTTTCACAATTGAAGCTTAAGTCAGGGTAGCTACATGGTTCGCTAGCAAAGCTTGTCTTCCAAGTCTTGCACCACTTGCAACAAATCTCTTGTCAAATCATTCTAGTTTGGTTGCGCCATTTCTTTTAGACAATAAAATAAATTTTCATCCATTAGACATGCATGCCACCAATTCAAGAACGAAATTATAAAAGAAAAGTGCACAACTCTATTTACAACCTAAAACCCCAAACATAACTTAAGAAAGTTTACATGTCGCTTGAATTTAATTGAAACTACAAGGAAAAACAGTTGATATTATTCTTATTTATTTATTTATTTTATATACATTTCTATAAGCCTTCTACATTCCCTCTCAATCTTCCTCCGAGTCCTCTTTGGGGTCCTTCTCTACCGTTTCTTCGATGATCCTCACTGATTGATTTACCTCATCAATCCCCAATGGTTGAGTTACCTTATTGTCTCTCGTCACTCTTGAATCTTAACTGAAATGGTAGATTACTTCCCCGAGGTAGGTTTCCCAATAATCTATAAGAGCATTGCAAAAATTTATATATTCTATGTCACCGAGATTCCCTGATGGAATTACTGATCCTACTTCTTTTAATAAAAGCTTGTCGATACGCTTTTCGTGAGATGCTAAAGTATCCAAGAGATGTCCAATGGATTGTCGATCGCTAATTTGATAGCCTGTATTCTTAGCTACCACCCAATTCTCATGAACTCTTTGCACATGATCCTCTAAATTTAGAGAATCATCAACGTCAAAATCCAAAAACGTCATAATCGCCATTTCTAAGGTACTAACTGGATTGCTTCTTCTTTTTTCTAGTCAATTGGTTTCTTCTATCCATTTGTCGCCCATAGTTATCACAGCCCAATACATATTTTTCTCACAACTAAAAATAAAATTCCTAAGAACATAACTTTGGAATTCCATGAAAATGTGTAATAAAATGTTCATACTTGAGTTGAGGATGTGGGTGATTGATGGATGTGGAGTACCGAGGAGAATTCAAATCCTTATCCAATATCCTTTTTTTTCAAACTTTTAATACCTTTTTTTTTTAAATACATAAGAAAATTTGTGTTGAACATACTTATTTAAAGATTTTAAATATATAACATGATAATACTACATGTTCTCATTTAAATTACATCTACACATGTAAGTACATAAATAAGATTTCTTTTATACATCAATAATGTCTACATAATTTTTTTTTTAAACCTTGGTCTCTGATACGAAGTTGTAACGACCAAAATCTTGGCATTTGAGATTAGTACAAAAAAAAAATTGGGTTAAAATTAAAATTTTCTCAATTTTCTTTTGACTTTGTAGTTACTTTTGTGTTCTATTAAAAGTTCTAAAATTTATTGGAAACAAATTATTTAAGGTAAATAACTTTGATTTGTTAAATAACGAAACCAAAACGATGGGTTAGAATGAATGTTAGCTTTCATTAACTGAGTTATATTCAGCAATGTGCTATCCAACGATCAAAATTAGTTGGACCATTTATCGGATTTATAATTTTGTAAAAATCTTACTGTATTTTCTATACTCATCTAAGTACAATATACTAATATAGTGGAATTTACCAAGATCATTTAGACACTCAAACATGTGAAAGAAAAGAAATTGTTTTCGGGTACAATGAACATAGCACACAGAAAAGTGTATAACTTATCCTACCAACCTTCAATTGACTTGATTCTAAAGTCATCAGACATAGGACTCATAGGGCTGTCCAAAAATTCAAAAAAAGAAAAATCTATTCGGGATGATGCGACAAAGTTCAGGCAATAAGTTGAAAATTTTTATTTACAACTCTAACGTTTAATCGGAACTTCTTTTACAACTTTAATTATGTGCATACTTAAACTAAATAATAATTTAAAAGTTCAAATCGAGAGAAAGAACTAGGAAATCTTAAAAAAAAGATAAACTAACATATTTTATAAATTAAAACATAAGGTATATAGCTAGTAAGAACTAGAAACTCTTCAAATGTGACTAATTACACAAATGAAGCACCTTTCTCCTTTCGGATCCTCCGCAATCCATGTAAATCCCACTTTCTCGACCATCCTTTAATTTGAAAAATTAGTTAACATAGAAGGTGTGAGCTTTAAGCTCACTATGACTAATATCACATGGTGCATCCTTTTGGTCATAAACATAAATACATATATACAAAGTGATAGGAAAGAATTTAACATTTCACATAGATGAATATAGGCAAATTCATGATTCTGAAGAATCCATTGAGGTCATAGAAATCGGTTATGCCCATACATAAACTTCTTTGTTCATAACTTCATAAATATTTAGCACCACCTGTCTTGATTTTCTTGAAATATAAAGGAACAAAATGTGTAAAAGCCTTTCTCCTTCATACCCCTACTATTCCTTTATGTTTAACTTAATGTAAAAGATATTTTTGAGAGAAAATAAAAACAAATTCGGACTTGAGGAGATGTGTAGTGAAAAAGTGACTTTGCTCTTTTTGTAACCTCCCGTTTTAATGAAAAAATAAATGGGAGAGTTATATTATCATTAACCTTGTTAAATTGAGTCTTTAACAAGGAATTTGAAGAGTTTTAAGTCCATAAAAAATAATTCTAATAGAAGTTCTTATAAAACATTCACGTAATGAAAAATAGAGGAAAATGAACTATTCATATGATTTGTAACCTATTTCAATGAATGCCATTAATAAAATAATTATTCCATCCAATTAAATCGATATAATTGTTCTTAATGTACAAAATAAAGAGTTTTTAACTCAAAATAATTTTATAAAAATATATGCATGGTGGTTCAAACCTAGGATGCCTATGTAAGATATCATGTAGATGACCATTGTGGCAACCCAATTATTAATTAAATCTTTGTAATCAAATTTACTTAAATTTAATGTCTAAAATTATTGGACTTATAAATAATTTATGGCTTGTACTTTCATAACCTTAAATAGACCGAACTTCCATAGTTTATTTCTTAAATGGGC
>CAIGRL010226337.1:0-10117 GCA_903798325.1 Fraxinus xanthoxyloides
TAGTAAATCTAGAATCCTATGATAAAGTAAAAATAATGAAGAAGACCATTCAAATCGGGGAAGAATGATTTTTAAAGTCAAGAAGAAAAATATTTACAAATCATTTTAAAAGAAACATATGTGAATCACTGAAATTGTTGACTTCAAAAAACGAACTCAACAAATGTCGGGTACACTATTGCGTACATAAGTCAAATCCAACACGTTAATGTAGATCAATGGCTGGGATCACTCCAATATTTGAACGTGTGAGGAGCTTCACGACACGAGATGTATCCGTTCGAGTTCCGGCGAGGTTTTCGAGACACGATTGTATAATGATCAATCGATAAGAGCAAAATTTGTAGTTATAATAAACTGAATATAGAATAAAACAGGCTACTTTGAGTATTTAAAGTTTCATTAGCTTTCAATTGTTATATGGTGCGGGTATTTATAGTGTTACAAATAAGATTGTGACATTTGGATCAAATTACACTTGACCTCATCTCCTTGGCCGAAGTATCAAATCCTAGTCATCAGATTGACTTTCCTAGCTTTTCAAAATATTAAATACTCTTACATTGACAAGACAAGTCACAAATATACTTTTTATAAAAGTCACATCAATCATTAAAAAAAAATCTTCATGATGAACAAATTTTTGCACATGAACCGTTACTAGCTGAAGGGCCTCGAATCTATGAAGGCGCCTTGGACGTACTGGGGCCTCGGCTAACGACAGAGCTTAAATAATGGGCCTCGAAGTAGCATGGGCCTCTGTCTACATAGAAGGAGGCTAGGCGGTTTGGTTGGATCAGGTTCCACAGCTACGCGGCAATTCCTAGTGATGAGTCATAACAATAGTCCTCCAAGTCCACGTGTGATTATTTATGTCACGCGTGGACTTCAATAATGAAGTTAAAAAAGCTTTTTTTTTTAATTTATCATGGGTGGACTTCAGTAACGAAGTTAAAAAAGTTTTTAAATTTGTAGCCCACATACCAGTCCCCAAAGTCCAGGCAGAGCTATTCATACTTGTATGGAATTTAATAGGTGATTTAAACCTAGTTTACTTTGCAATACAGAAATTTATTGTGCCGAGGCTGAGCTACTGAAGCTGAATCACTTGAAAGTGGCTGAATTTCATATTGAAGCTGAGGCAGGTATAGACCTGAGCTGTCGAGGCTAAATCACTTGAAAATGGATGAATTTCATATTGAAGCTGAGGCATGTCTACACTTGAGCTGCTGAAGTTGAATCACTTGAAAGTGGTTGAATTTAAAAATTGATTGACCTCGATGGTGATGAGCACGATTTGATAGTTTTAAATGTTTCCAAGTCGAGGTGGTTGTAGCGATACAACTTCTAATACACGTACTACCTTTACATTAAATGCGCAATGATGGCTAATATGAGCATGCATTTTTTATGGGAAGCATTCACGCGTCGAGGTTAGTGCGCGATACTCACAAAGTGATCTGAGACGTTGATGATATAAATCGTTTGATTCTACGGTTCAGATCCATCACATGATTGGATGACTCAGATTAACTAGGCCTCAATCCAAAGGCTGGAACGCCTTAGTAAATACCAAGCCAATAAAGGGAAGGAAGAAGAGGTTCTCAGGAAAGCCCAGGTGACTGCTGAGAAAGGCAAATGGAAGATGGATGAGCATTAGAAGAAATGGAAGCTCGTCCACTCCGTTGGGTCATTAGGGAGCTTTGGAACCACTGTGTCCCATACTGAAAAAGGGCTCCTTAGCAGCCGAAGCTCCTCGAATCCTTAGCAGGGTCGAAAGGCCAATGAAGAAGCTAAGAAGGGAACACCTTCAAATTTCGAAGCCCCTAAAAAGGGTAAGTTGGGAGGACTCTAGGAAAGCCTGGGAATATTTTGGCTGGAAGGGATCATAAGATCGCCTCAACTGTTTTGGAGATGCTCCCGTCTAAAGTTCGAGGAGCTACAGAGAACTTCAACAAGTTCTGGGCTAAAAGATGGCAGAATTATGTGTCCACTTGTGACGCAGTGGACATCACAATTACTTTGGTTAGCCAAAGTGCAAGGGCTTTTGGGGTGGCTTTTGAGTGTCAAGAAGTGTTAGGCGACATTCAAAGAATGAACAGAGCCTCTGTTGAGAAGTTTCTGCTGCCCGAGCTAAACTGAAAGAAGTTAAGGCTAAAGTTAAGGCAATGAAGGCCCACAAAGTTGTGGATGAGGCAAAGCTGGCTACTGCCTTGGCTGAGATTGAGGTTTCAAAAAAAGAGGTCTATAAGTCTCAATGTGAAGTGACTTCTTTGACAAAAAAGGTTGAAACTTCTAACAACCATCAGAAGTTCACTGCTGAGGCTCTCGAGAAGGTGAACCTCGAACTGGCTAGGTGTAAGGATGCGAACCAGTTTATGGAGAGTCAATGAAATACTACGTGGATGAGGCCAAATGACCTGAGACTGAACAGATAGGCGAAGTGGCTGTGAAGAATTACATTGCCAACTTTCATCTAACTGAAGAGTACCAGTGCTTCTCCATCTACTGGAGGAGGTTTGCATACGCTGAGGTGGTAGGCAGGGTTGAGGAGCTTTATCCTGAGCTTGATGCCTCATAATTAAGAGCTGAGTTTGTAGAAGAACTACCTCATACCCCAGCTGAGGAAGTTATTAAAGATGAAGCCCCTGTTGAAGAGGCTTCAGAAGAACTAGCAACTGATGCTCCGACACCGAGGTTCAGGCTCCCCAACCTCCTAGTAGTAGCTTAGGTTTATGTGTTTAAATCTTTGTAATGTCTTGAGCCTTCTTATGTAACTATCTTTTTATCTAAGGAATGGAATTGTTCTGCATCTCTTGTACTGTTTATGATTTTGCTATTTTTCTTCCAAGTAAATACCTACACGCCTTGAATTCTTTTTAAGTAAAGTTTCAACTTAACTGTAATTTGCTATCTGCCTCGTCAATACTTACATGCCTCGAATTCTTGTTCCGAGGTGGTATGTCCATGGTGGATGGTTCATTTATTTAAAGGCTTCTACTTGGCGCTCAGAGGGCAAACGAGGTGGTCCCTTTGGGGAATATATCCTCTCATCCGGGCTGCCCATGCTTCTTTACATGGTGGAAGGTTCACAAATGTAAAGACTTATCCCCTGACATTAAGCCTCATCAAAGGGAGGTATGTGATGTACTCTTCGGAGTACAAACGAGCTGGTTCCTTTGGGGAGTCAATCCTCTCTTTCGCCTCGCGTCCACACTTCTTTACATTGTGGATGGTTCACCCATGTAAAAGCTTCTCCTTTGACGTTCAGCCTCGTCAAAGGGAGGCATGTGATGTACGTCTCCGAGTGCAAACGAGGTGGTCTCTTTGGGGAATCAATCATCTCTTTCGAGGCACCCACGCTTCTTTACATGGTGGATGATTCACCCATATAAGGGCTTCTCCCTTGATGTTCAGCTTCATCAAAGGGAGGCATGTGATGTATGTCTTAGAGTGCAAACGAGGTGGTCCCTTTGGGGAATCAATTCTCTCCTCCGAAACGCTCATGCTTTACAACTTTATTGAAACCAAACTTTTAGTTATTTTCAAAGGTTGGGAAAAACTTACAACTGTGGATTACATTCATTGATGATACATCCTTAAGTGCTCAACATTCCATGGATGAGGTTGAACCTTTCCATCCATGTCTTTGATCNTTCAGCCTCGTCAAAGGGAGGCATGTGATGTACGTCTCCGAGTGCAAACGAGGTGGTCTCTTTGGGGAATCAATCATCTCTTTCGAGGCACCCACGCTTCTTTACATGGTGGATGATTCACCCATATAAGGGCTTCTCCCTTGATGTTCAGCTTCATCAAAGGGAGGCATGTGATGTATGTCTTAGAGTGCAAACGAGGTGGTCCCTTTGGGGAATCAATTCTCTCCTCCGAAACGCTCATGCTTTACAACTTTATTGAAACCAAACTTTTAGTTATTTTCAAAGGTTGGGAAAAACTTACAACTGTGGATTACATTCATTGATGATACATCCTTAAGTGCTCAACATTCCATGGATGAGGTTGAACCTTTCCATCCATGTCTTTGATCTACTACGTTCAAAGTCGGATCTCCTCTTTGATGCGGGAGGGTTCTTCTCAGTTTGGTCCCATGGTGCCTACCACTGGTTCTTTGAAGGACAAGAACACTCTACGAAGCACTAAGTTATTTATCCGAAAGGACCTCTTCTTTACCTTAGCATTATAATACCGAGTCATCTTCATTTGATAAGCTGCCAATTTTAACTGAGTATCATCCATTTTTTCTTCAAGAAAATTGAGCTCACATCTCCTAAGCTCGTCGTTTGATATCTCACCGAAGTGTAACCCTCGAAATGAAGGTAATCCCATCTCTACCGGGATTATTGCCTTGGCACCATAGGTCAATGAAAAAAGTGTCTCACCAGTTGGGGTCCTACTTGTAGTTCAAATTGCCCACATCACCTGGGGCTCCTTTGGCCGTATCAAGTTTCCTCTTCAAAGTGTGCTTTATGGTTTTATTTACAGCCTCGACTTGACTTACCCATTAGCCTGCGGATAATGAGGGGTTGAGAAATGCTTCCTAATCCCCAACTCATGACAAAAATCTCTCACTTTTTTGTTATCAAACTACTTCCCATTATCTGAGACGATCGAATGGGGAATGCCAAACCGACATATAATATTCTTCCACAAAAACTTGGAAGTGTTAGCTTTAGTGATCTTCGCCAGAGGTTCGTCCTCTACCCTCTTTGTAAAGTAATCAATCGCAACAATGAGAAAATTAGCGCTTCCTCTACCCTTAGGTAAAGGGCTAATGAGGTCCACGCTCCACTTGCTAAAAGGCCAAAGGCTGGACACTACAGTTAGCTCCTGGGAATGTTGTCTTTGGACATAGGAGAAACGTTGGCATTTATTATATTTTCGAACAAATTGGATGGCGTCCTTCTTCAAGGTGGGGCCATAGTACCCCTACATTAGTACTTTTCTTGCCAAAGCGAGTCCTTTCGAGTAGTTGCCACAAACACCTTCGTGGATTTCACCGAGTATGTAGTTGGCTTCCTCCCCTCCCACGCACCGAAAAAGGGGTGAAGAGAATCCGCGCTTGTAGAGAATATCATCAATTAGCATAAAATGTGCGGACCTTCTCCTTAGCTTATAGGTCTCTTCTCTATTTTTCGATAAAATCTGGTCTTTGAGATAAGCTATAAAGGTCGCATCCAAGTTGGAGTTCCTTCTACCCACATCACTTCTTCGGTAGAGGTGAATGGCCTCGAAAGGTGCTCAATCGGCACCACCGTTAACAACATATAATTTTTACTACTAACTAGCTTAGACAAAGCGTCGACATGGGTATTTTCAATGTGTGGGATCTAAGTTAGCTCAAACTTTTCAAAAGAGGGAAGCATGCTCATTACCAGTTTGAGGTAGGCTGCCATGGCCTTATCCCTAGCCAGGAAGTTACCATTAACTTGTCCTACAATAATTTGGGAGTCGCTGTTGATAAACAACCTCTTTACTTGTATTTCCTTGGCCAGCCTTAGGCCGATAAGGAGGGCCTCATATCCAGCATTGGCCAGCCTTAGGCCGATAAGGAGGGCTTCGAGGCTCACCAGTACCATACCTTCACCTGAGCCTGTTTTCTCGATCGAGCTATCCATAAACAGGTTCCACCCGAGGGGGCTCGGCTGCTCTATCATTCCATCCACTTTAAGGACATTGACGAATTCAGTCACAAAGTCTGGTAGGGCTGGCCCTTGATGGCAGTTCTTACCTTGAAGAGGGTCTCAAACTCGGTCAATTCCACTGCCCATTTCAGCAACCTTCCCGAGGCATCAGGCTTTTTCAATACTTTACTAAACGGGAAGATTGTCAACACATGGATGGTGTGGGCATGTAAATAGGGCCTCAACTTGTGGGATGTAGTTATCAATGCCAAAGTCAATTTCTCCATATCTGGGTAATGCGTTTCAGGTACTAATAATGATTTGCTAATGTAGTAAACTGACAGCTGGATCGAGCCCTCTTTTCTTACGAGCACAATGCTTATGGCCTCATTAGAGATGCCCAAGTAAAGTTGTAGAGCTTCTCCTAGCTTGGGCTTTGATAGGAGGGGAGCCTGCCCTAGGTGCTTTTTCAGCCCCTCGAGGAAGGACTTCTTACACTCCTCGGTCAACTGGAACTTCTTTCCTTCCTTTAACACCTTAAAGAAGGGTAGGCATTTGTCTGTAGCCTTTGATATGAAGCGACACAAATGGCCACTCGATCGGTTAAGCGTTGTACTTCCTTCAATTTCTAAGGAGACCTTATCTCAATAAGTACTCGTATTTTCTTGATGTTTACTTCAATGCCCCTATGATTAACCATGTATCCCAGGAACTTGCTCGATGCGACTCCAAATGCACACTTGAGGGGTTCAACCTCATGTGGTACTTCTTTAAGACTTGAAAAACTCTGTTGAGGTGGGTTATGTGGTCACCAACCTTTAGACTTTTGACCAGCATGTCGTCCACATAGACCTCCACCGTGTTGCCAACCATATCAGCGAACATCTTGTTCACGAGCCTCTGGTAAGTAGCTTCGGCATTTTTTAGCCCGAAGGACATCATCCTATAGCAGTAAAGTCCCTTGTCCGTGATGAAGGATATATGTTCCTCATATCTTGGATGCATGAAAATTTGGTTGTAGCTGGACTAAGTACCCATGAAGCTCAAGGACTCGTGTCCTGCGGTGGAGTCCACCAGTTGATCTATTTTTGGGAGCGGGAAGCTGTCCTTAGGACTTGTCTTGTTAAGATCGAAAAAGTCGATCCATACTTTCCACTTCCCGTTATACTTCTTCACTAAGACTGTGTTGGAGACCTACTTCGTGTAGAGGGCCTTCCTGATGAAGCCATTATTGATTAATTTCTGCACTTCTTCCTTCAGGGCCTTATATTGTTCATGATTCAAAGCTCTTTTATTTTGTCTATGTGGGGCAACTTTAGAATCAATTTTCAAGTGGTGGCAGCTAACACCGGGGTTGATGCCCACCATATCCTCATGCCTACAAGCAAATATGTCACGATTCTCATATAGAGATTTCTTAAATTTCTCTTTAAATTCTGGAGCCAGGCCTCTACCCACCTGTAACAACTTGGTAGGGTCTGACGGGTCAACAGGAAAACTCTCTAGCTCCTCCATCGAGGCGGCATGGGACTTGATTTCAATGATGCGTGGGTCGATCTCATCAAATGCAAGCATTTCCATAGGAACGTTCATGTACACTTCGCTAATTACCATATTCCTATCCCTAGGTTCAGCTTTCCTGACGAAAATTAAATAGCATTCTCGGGCTTCTCTTTGGTCACCTTTGCCACACCTGATCAGTTAGGAATTTCATGCATAGGTGGTGGATGGAAGTGAAAGCTCCAAAATCTTTCAATGCCAGCCTCCCCAACACCTCGTGATAGATGGACCTACTATCAACTATTAAGAATTCCATGAAGTTCAATGTTGACAAGGGCGGTTCTCCCATCCCCACGGCGAGTGTGATTTTGCCCCTCGAGATTATGCTATCTTTCATGAAGACATACAGAGGGGTGTTGGTGGGAGTTAACTCGTGGTCTAGAATTATTTTTTCGAATGTGGCTCCAAAAAGAATATTAACAGAGCCATCGTTGTCCACCAACATTCGCTTTAGACCATTTCAGGCCACTACGGCCCTTACAATAAGGGCGTCACAATGAGGATAGTGGATACCTTCTGAATCCTCATGTGTGAACACAATGGGAAGTGACTTATTCCTCCGGGAGCTATTGTTCACTATGTAGCTGGTTAGTGAAGGACCATTTGCTTCCCAATCATAGTTCCTTTGAGAGTTTCTTGTTTCTCCTCCAACATAAGAGCCTCCAAAGATGGTACCAATTTCGTAGACGGTGGTCTTTTCTATTTAATTTTGATGATGTCTTCGTTGTTGCTACCCATCCATATTCTTATCATCTTCGTACTCCCTCATTCGTCGGGGGATACTTTTCGATGGTGGGAAGTAGCCCCATCTCGCCTTTTGTCAAGAATTGTCCCGATGGTCATTTCGAGAACTCGATCCCCTTCGATGTTGGGTAATATCTCTGCAGTCCGCAATGTTGTGGCTGTATGAATAGTGGTATGTGTTGTATTCTGGGAGGTTCGGCCTACCTCGAGGTCTCGAACTTTACCCTCGACCTCTACGAAGGGCCTGCTGCGTTGGTTCCATCGAATAAAGATTTGTTGCTAGCAGATCCTCATAGGCCAATGTGGGCACGATGTTCAAGGTAGCCGTGGCAAGTGCTTGGCCTGAACTGGGAGCAATCTCATTGCCAGATTGATTCCACTGGTGGTCCATTAGGTAGGAAGTAGGCCATTTCCCAAGTTGCCTTTATTGAGGTTGGAGACCTCTATTGGCCTTATTTCTGTATTCGATCAACTCGTCGTTGATAATTTTTCGTCTTATCATTTTCAGCAGGGCATTCATATTTAGGCCTCCTCTTAGCGCTGATAGGGCCTTACGGTTAGTGACATTAACACAATATGCATTTATCCGTGAAGTAGGACAAAAAGCTCTTTAGAGTCTCACCAGGTTGTTGCCTTACGTATTGAGGGCGCTGAATGGGGGACTCTCCTTCCTTGCTTATAGTAAATCTCTTCAAGAAAGTAGTCTTAAATTTCGACCAGCTATTGATGCTCCCAAGTGGTAGTCTGCTGTACCAAATTTCAACTGCTCCACTAAGGGTTAAGTGGAAAGCTCTGCATTTCACAGTTGGGGTGGCGCTTCTCAGGCTTATGTGGGTCTTATAACTATTCAAATGCTTAGTCGGGTCGCCTCTCCTATCATATTTTTGGTATCTTAGGCATCACATAGTGGCTCAGTACTTGGGCATTCCTCAATTCTAGGGAAAATGAAAGGTTGTCGTCATCATCGTCCAAATCACAAGATCTTCGGGGGCCATCTGAATCATAATTCGCATCGGCCTCATACTTTGGAGGTGGTGTAGAAGGACCTGCCTTGTTACTTGCCTCATCATCCCTCATTTGACGTTCATACCGAGGTGGGGCAACTTCGGGGGCATATTCCCGCCTTTCCTCTAGTTGCCAAGTCTTAGGAGGTGGGGGTTGGGGCCTGTTCTGAGGCACTAGGATTTCATGACGCTGCCTAGGCCTCATTTTCATTGGGCTTAGCCAATCAAGCACGATAGTGGACCTCTGAAGTATGTGTTCTGGCTCATATTCTGGGGAAAAGTTATTCTCCATGTTGAATGGGGCCTCAATAGGTCGGTTAGAGGCGTAATTTGATGATATGTTAACTCCCACTTCTATCTCAATGGGACTAACTCTTCTAGCATGTCTGGGAGGATGAGCTCTTTGAATTTGCACCTTCTCCTTCTATTGGTACTGTTCTCGAGGGGCAAAGTGAGGGATTCGATGTCCTCCATGGCCTTGCATTTGCATCAACAATTCTTGCATGACTAAAGTTTGGTTGGTAAATACTCCTCATGTTGGCTGTCATATTTGCCATTTCTCTGGTAAGCTAGGCAGCTAGTCTTCTTCCACTTATCTGTGATGGTAGTGAGGTCGACGCCAACCCTCTGGGGCGACTGTGACCGGAACTTCATCGTCTCTTTCCCTCACGTGCGTGGGAGGGACATCTCCATTTGAACTCATCTCTTTCAAACTTGAAAACCTTGGAATTTTCTCAAATTTCAGGGGTCTCCTCCTGTTCTTTTTTCAAGAACAAATTCTTTTTCAAGGGGGATGCCCATACTACTTTCTCAGAAAACTTTTTCCACGGGGTTGCTCGTGGTTATAGTGTGGTTTCTCACCAACGGCGCCAATTTGTTGACCTTAAAAAACAAACTTAACATATGTCGGGCCCACTCGTGCGTACGTAAATCAAATCCAACACGTTAACTAGATCAACGGTCGGGATCACTCCAATATTTGAATGTGGGAGGAGCTCAACGACACGAGATGTATACGTTTGGGTTCCGATGAGGTTTTCGGGACACGATTGTATAATGATCAATTGAAAGAGCAAGATTTGTAGTTGTAATAAACAGATCAGAAAATAAAAAAGGCAACTTTGAGTATTTAAAGTTTCATTAGCCCATGGTTGGGGTATTTATAGTGTT
>CAIGRL010226339.1:0-16996 GCA_903798325.1 Fraxinus xanthoxyloides
TTTTTTCCTCTTTTTTTTGGTCTCTTTTTTTTTTTTTTTTCCTTTTTTTTTTTTTTTTTTATGAACAAAACTCAATAAACAATTAAATGATTAATTTAGAGGCCATAATGATAGGACTATAAAGAAAAAAAGGACTCAAAATCAAGAACAATAAAGCAATTTTTTTTACTCAAACAATAAAATAATTAACAAAAAATAAAGGATAGATTGCCCGAATTCTAGAGCTTGGCTCTGATACTAACCAATGAAAACCCAACCAAGAATCGATATTGGAGACCCACGAACAAGATGGAACAAACTCAAGAAAGCTAGAAATCACGTCGTGCAAAGATCAACCCGACCCGTTATTCGACATGTATCAAGAACCGAGATTACACGTAAGAAATTAGACCCATTGATTACCTGGAACAAGAACCGTAAAATGAAAATACCACAAAAGGATTGTGAGACCTTTTGATAAGTTCAAGTCAGAACTTTATACCTTCAACAATTGGAGGAATAAAGTCTCTGAAATTGTGTATAAATTCTCTCAAATATCAAGTCTTTCCATTGCAATGATTAATAAGAACCTATTTATATGAAAGCCCTAAAAACCCTAAAAATCTAGATAAAGACAGAAAAAAGGGATTAAAATTACAAAAGAAATCAAGGAAGTAGAATTCTATGGAAACTAGGAAGTTTTCAAAATTTATGAAATTATGTTGCAGGAATTCTTTATGCGACCGCATGGTATAAATCCATGTGATCGCATGGAACAATCAAATTTCTCCCTGGGTCTATGTAAATGGCCATGGAACGATTGCATGGCTTTTTATAACCATGCGGTCACATGGTTCTTCAATTTGCTTCCAACTTTCGCATCTTGATTCCAAGCAGTTGAAGCGTGTGATGGCCCTTGACGCCAACATGGAACCTGACCGTAAGCTGGTTAACTTCAATATTGTGTACTTCGTTGTTCGACTAAATGATTGCATGACTTCTTCACTTCGATTCGATCTCAAACTCGTTTGTATCTTCGTCTCAATGCTCATTGAACCTTCGTCCGCTTGATACCTTTTCTGTGTCACATCAGTATATCGAGTTGGAGAAATAATCCATTTTTGTAGCATACATGAACTCTTGGACTAGCTATTTCTATATCAAAGAGTACATAAAGTGACAATGAAAAATGATTGAATAATAGGTTATATTTTGTACCCAGCTTATGGTTTTTCTTCACGACTATCGAAAAATATTAGGGTTATTATTTTACAATGTGCAAACTTGAATCTGTAGCTTATTCATGTGACAATTGATTACTCAAGGTATGTTCTATGGTTAATTTAGTTTCAATACCAAAACACACCTGGTGGATAAACTCTAGCGCAATTACTCATATAAGTGTGTCTATACGGGTTTGTATGAATAGTCAAAAGTCAATTGATGCTGAAAGAGTTTTCTATGTAGGGCGATGGCAAGTCAGTTAAAATTGAGGCAATAAGGACTTTTAGATTATTATTATTATTAATGAATAATTTTTATTTGAATTTGAATTGGACATTTGGCGTACCGTCTTTTAAACGAAAATTGGTTTATATTTTTTCATTTAACAAATTCGATTACTCTTGTCCATATGGAAATGGTTAATTTAGTTTTTTCTTAATTTAAAATTATGGGTACCAGTTCTTTATCTAGTTATGATACCCTATATTTTCTAAATATGGCTACCTCTTGTAAAGAAACTTTGCATGTGAATCCACATGTTATTAAACATATATTTACTAATGATAAACCTTGTACAAGTGATTAGGTTACATTTCTCAAAAGAGAAAGGAAAAGCTTATGTCTG
Source organism: Fraxinus xanthoxyloides (assembly GCA_903798325.1). Taxonomy (NCBI): domain Eukaryota; kingdom Viridiplantae; phylum Streptophyta; class Magnoliopsida; order Lamiales; family Oleaceae; genus Fraxinus; species Fraxinus xanthoxyloides. The sequence continues at coordinate 1,829 of CAIGRL010226339.1, forward strand.
AAAGAATTCTTGATCCCTTTCATTTCCAGACTTAAGTATTTGTTTTAGTTGCATTAAGGGAAAAATAAGCAAATATAAGGAGATAAGGTACATGTAGAACTAAAGACGTCTCAGAACTAATTCATGCAGATATTTATGGGCCTTTCTCTTCAGTTTCTTGGAATGGTTAACGGTAATTTATTATGTTCATAGATGATTTTTCTTGTTATAGTTACATGTATCTCACTCAAGATAAATCTCAATCATTGGACATGTTCAAGGCTAACAAAGATGAGGTTGAAAATCAACTTAACAAAAGAATAAAACATGCTAGATGTGGTCGTGGTGGTGAATACTCTGGTAGATATGACGGATCATGAGAAAAATGTTCATAACTTTTTGCTAAATTCCTAGAGGAATGAGGAATCATCCTACAGTACACCATGCCAGGTCTCTTAGCATGAATGGTGTTACTGCGAGATGAAACAGAACACTTAATAAAGTGGTAAGAAATGGTTAGTCATTTCACCTTACCAAAATCTCTCTAGGAAGAAATACTAAAGATTGAAGTTTAAATTCTTAATAAAATTCCAAGCAAAGCAACTATTAAGGGGCTACAAATTTCAAAAATCACACTATTAGGTCAATTTTCGAAACAAGAAATGTTTGATTCATTGATGATGTAGAATATGCAGGGGAGATAAGGTTTTATGGTTAAGGATCTTGCCTTTGAGGAATGATATGTATATATTTCTTTTGTTGCAATTGTCAATGGATCAGAGACAAATTCTCGCTCCAAAACTTATTCAAGAAGTAATTTCAGATCAAAACAATATAACAAAAACCCTATAAGCAATCAAACGATTGCTCTAGAAAAACAAATTCAATAACCTCAATAACAAATGTAATTAAGGAAATCCATTAAAGAAAGGCAATTCCAAATGACTTTATAGTCTTTCTTCAAGAAAATTAGGATGTCAATGGATTGATGGAAGAAGATCTGATCAATCAAATTTCATCAAGCCATACGAAGAAATAATTCTCAAGAGTGAATTGGCGCTATGAATAAATAGATAAAGTCCATGAAAGATAATTGGGAACTCATCCTATTTTTTGAAGGTGCGAACCTCATTGGTTGTAAATAGAAACTTAAAACCAAGAGGGATTCAAAGGGTGTGTGGAGAGATATAAAGCTCGTCTTGTTATAAATGACTTTACTCAAAAGGAAGACATTAACATTAAAGGGACTTTCTCTCTGATTTTTGTAAAAGACTCTTTTAGGACTATAATGACGTATTTTGATATTGAGCTACATCCTATGATATACAAATTAAAGAAATCAATCTATGAGCTTAAGCAGGCTCCCCGTCAATGGTATCACAATTTTTTTCAAATAATTATCTCGTTTGATTTTGAGATGAATTTAGTTGATGATTGTACATATCACAAGTTTAGTTGGAGTAAACACATTTTTCTGGTATTGTATGTCACTAACATACCGTTTGTCTGCAATGATATAGGCTTATTGTATGAACCCAAGACATTTCTGTAATGAAATTTTGAAATTAAAGATCTTGGTGACACCTCTTTTGTGTCACAGATACAGAAACACATGGATCGTTTTCGGGGTATTTTAGGATTATCATAAAAGAGCTATATCGATAAAATTCTTAAAAGATTTAAATGTGGGAATGTAAATTAGGTCATACCCCTATTGCTAATGAAGACTATCTTAGTCTCAATCAATGCCCAAAGGATAAGTTTTTAAAAAACGAAACACGAAAAAGTACACGTACTTCAACAGTTGAGAATTTAATGCATGTTTAGATTTATATACATTCGGTCATATAGCATTCATTGTTGGAGTGCTACGCAGATACTTAAATAACTCTATGATGGATATTTCAAAAGCAACGAATCTAATTTTCGGTATCTATAGGGAGAGTAATGACTACATGATCACATATAGGAAATCTAACCAATTGGAGATCGTTGTCGCTAGACAGGATTTTCAATGGATTTGAAAGACTAATAAAGTTGTTCTGTGACATAGCAGTCTTGTACTCCAATAAGAGCTTGACGATATCAAAGTTTATAGATATCAAGTTTCTACTTGTTAAGGAAAGAACTCAAAGTGGTCAGGTTTTTATAGAACATATTATGACAAACTCCATGATTGCGTACCTCTTTACTAAAGGGCTACCACCTAAGGTCTCTTATGAGCATACTGCTCATATAGGTGTTGCTTATTTTGATAATATGGCAATTTCGATGGAGTTTATATTTGTTTGTTATCTGATTCGGACACATCTTATGCTCAAAAAATAAGGGAACCAATTGGAAATATGCATGTTTGGATCACATTACATGTAATTTCCATGGTACACATCCACACTTGATCTATGTCATTTAACTGTGTTGATATACGTGATCATTGGGGGTTTAGTTATGATAATTATGCGAATTGCAGTTAGGAGGTCAGAAAGTACTAGTTGTAGTCATTCTGACAGAGTGTAAGTTCAAAATTCATTTATAGTGGATTTCTAACTGGCAAAATGCTTGGAGTTTTTACCCAGTTGGGATTTCTTCGTGATTATTCTGTGTTATTATTGCTTTCATATAATTGCGGTAATTCAACATAGAAAAATTGGGTTGTTTAATTAATTATCTAGAGATAATTAAAAGTACTTTGTTACTATTTAATTATTTGATTTTAATTCTTCATAATCACCTATTCATCTTCCTTTAAGTGTTATTTGGGTCGGACCTCGTAATTTCAATTGGCATTGGAGCCACATTTCGATTCGTGACCCATTAATTAATCTAGATGAGTCTGTCTCTATCCGTGCCTTAATTTTTTGACGGAATCAACTATGTATACTAGAAAGTCTGAATTAGAGTGTTTCTTAAAACATTGGATGAGTGTATTTGGATCACTTTACAAAACGGTTGGACTGTACCTTAATCTGCTGTTGCTGGTGATCATCACTATTGAAGAAAGTAAGGACTTAGATGCAATTAAGATAAGGGAACTCATAGGATCCATCTAAACCTATGAACTTACCATATCTCAACCAAAGAAGGTTAAATCAATATCCATTAACACCATTGGGGAATAAGATAGTGAGTCTACTGATGCTGAGATCTTTAGGGACGACGAAATAACATATTTCATTAAGAAATTCTAGAAAGCGACGAGGAATATGAGAAAACCTCAAATGATGTCCCTAGTAAATTTTCGAAAGATAAGCGTGATAAGAATAACCCTAAGACTTCCAGCAATAAAACCCAGTCATTTAGATGTCATGAGTGTCAAGGTTTTAGTCACTATAAAAATGAATGTCCTAACTTGAAGAAGAATTTGAATAAAGGAAGGGGTAAGACATTAGTACTGACCTTGAGTGATGATGAATTAGATTCGAATGTTCAGAGTGATACCTCTGGTGGTGAGGATGAACAAAATTTTATGGCTTTTACATCTATAGTTAAGATTGAATCTGATAAGGAAATTGAAAAGGTGGAGAATGAAGATTATAGTGAGAATCCTGAGGATGACTCGGAGAATGAAACCAGTATTCATGAGTCTTATGGATAGTTGTTTGAGAAGTCTTAAAATCAAGAAGGAATTTGAAAGAGTGAGATAGAAACTTATAGCTGACCTTCAGGACTCTAACAAAAATTCGAGTGAGTTGAAACTTGTTAATGATAACTTATAAGCTAAAGTTAAATCCTTAACAAGGAATTTATATAAATCTAACATTCAACTTTATTCCTTCAAGAGTGTTACTAAGAAACTTGATAATCTGTTGGGGATGAATAACCTTATTGGAAATAGTCACGGTCTATGATATGTTCAAAATGACAATAATACTGCTAGTACATCCAAGACCACGTTTGTTCCAACTACCAACAAAGTTAGGAATGCTACTAATCCTAAACCCAAGGGCAATGCTATTTTAAGTTTGAGGCCTAATAGACAACGTAGGACCAATCGTCCTATAAATCAGCAATAACCTGCACGTAGGTTTGAACCTAGGTTTATTCCCACCACCACCATTGTGGTGCACTAGAACATATAAGACCTAGGTGTCTTAAACTCGTGAGTAGTAGTAGAAGTCATGATAATCTGTTGGGGATGAATAAGCTTGTTGAAAATAGTTACGGTCTAGGATATGTTCAAAATGGCAATAATACTTCTAGTACATCTAAGACTAAGTTTGTCCCATCCACCAACAGAGTTAGGAATGCTACTAATCCTGAACCCAAGGGCAAGGATGTTTTAAGTTTGAGGCCTAATAGACAATGTAGGACCAATCGTCCTATAAATCAGCAACCTGCACGTAGGTTTGAACCTATGTTTATTCCCACCATCACCATTGTGGTGCACTGGGACACATAAGACCTAGGTGTCTTAAACTCGCGACTAGTAGTAGAAGTCAGGATATCTCGAGCAAGGTTAACTTCCTCGCAAATTAGGTTAGTCATTTAACTGAGATAATAACTTAGCTAACTAGAAGGTCGTGAAATTGATCATTCCCTTAAAGGTAAGAGCATTCATGTACCCCTTTGATTACGTACTTAGGTGCATGCATGTACAATTCATTGAGTCATTTCATTCTTGCATTCATCTCATTTGCTTGTTATTTGTTTTAATTTTTGTTTTGCTTTTAAAGTTCTTGATTTTTTTAAAAAAATCTAATTGTTCTACAGGACATTTCAGGATGTTCTATTATGTTTGTGACCAAGCATGCATTCATCTGATCTTTACTGTAGTTTCCATTACTTAGTTAGGTTTAATGTGGAGTATTGAATATATGTTTCTTCATGTACCATCTTCACAGCACACAATGTGATCTTGTGAGTGAGTCTAGATCGTATGTGTAAGATTTGTGATGGTAGTCATCTGTTGGTAATGTGACCTTGAACGTGAATTGACTTTCATTTAGATGAACTAAGCTCACATATTCTCCCCTTATCATAAAATAAAAAGGGGTTCATCGGAGCTTATTTGACTTGAGCAATTAAGCCGTAGGGTTTCTCATAAACTGGTGTTTATGGTCAACTGATTTGGGTTAGTCGATCTAAATCTCACTACATGGCTCATTTTAGTTGCTTAATGGAGTAGAGATTATACTTAAAATGTAAAATGTAATAATGAGCTTAAAATATTGAAAGATATGAAAATAAAATATGCTCAAAGTTATGGGAAGAAAATAAAATATACGTGTAAATGAGCTTTATTTTAAGGTCCTAATAATTTTATGGGTTTGACTTTCATAAGTAGATTACTACACTTATTAGAAGTGATGTTTCGCATATCCTTTCTCACAAATTTAATGTTTGGAGTCATGTTAACGAGAAGATAGTGGAGTTAACACGTGCAGGTTACTTATACACTTTTACTCCACTTGAACTTCATTTGAGTACATGGAAATTTTTTNGAAAATAAAATATGCTCAAAGTTATGGGAAGAAAATAAAATATACGTGTAAATGAGCTTTATTTTAAGGTCCTAATAATTTTATGGGTTTGACTTTCATAAGTAGATTACTACACTTATTAGAAGTGATGTTTCGCATATCCTTTCTCACAAATTTAATGTTTGGAGTCATGTTAACGAGAAGATAGTGGAGTTAACACGTGCAGGTTACTTATACACTTTTACTCCACTTGAACTTCATTTGAGTACATGGAAATTTTTTTATTGATAGTACAATACTTGTGAACACATGCATTTTTTTAGTTCATTTGTATGTTAGAGACTTGTTTTTAAAAAGGAAGGAGGGCTATTTTTCGAAATTTTAAAAAATTCAATGCTATTTATGTCAAAGGTTATTCGTCGGATTATCATTGAGTGTCGCTCGAGTGATAAAACTAGAGGCTGTCTTGCTCGCCTCTCGCTCTAGCGATAGCCCGCCTTTTTGAATTTTAACTTTTTTTTCTTGTTTTGTTCTTCACTTTCACCTATTCTTTCTCGATTTCTCTTCTTCAGTCTTCACACCCATATCAAATTCTTTAATTCAATCTTGAATTGAACTTCTAGCATCCAATATTTGGTTGTGTTTCCCACATTTCATCAATTCTTCACATATTTTCAAGGTAAATATTGAAAACCCCAGTTTTTCAATTTTTTCAATTTTTGTTTTTGAGCTTTTGATATTCTTTCCTTAATTTATTCATTACACTTCATGGTTGGATGATTTTCATTTAGTTTCATCTCACATTGCATCATTTGGGTAATTTTTTTTTTTTTTTAATGAATGGTTTGAACGAGAATGTAGAGTTTTAAAGGTTTTGATTTTTTTTGTTTGAAGCTTTGTTTTTGTTAAAGTTTGGCATCACATTACTAGGTTAGATTGCTCGGGTGTTATGTATGGTGGTTTTCCCTCAATTTGTAGCTTGGGCATTCTTGTCGCACGCCAAGTGTTCGACACATTTCCTCAATGTCCTGCCTTGTTGCATTTTCGTGTCTTCTTTCATAGACATTGCACATTCCATCCCTTGAACATATTGTGGTTGTCAGAGTGTCATTTGGTGAAGGTTACATTGATTTTCATGTTGAAGACACGACATGACGTCATATCACCGAGGCACGATGTCATGGCACATGTCAAGGCATTATGTCACGTTGTCAAGGCATTACGCCACGATGTCGGGACATCACATCACGACGTCCGACACTGTGTCCCAGTGTCATGACGCCATGTCATCTCCGTCCATGCATTGCACATTTTCATCTGTAGTTAGTTATCTAGTGTTGTTTTACATGCATATGATTTGTTTTTCTAGTTTTCGTTGGGTAGTATCGTTTTGGATTTCGTTTCACGTGTATTATTGAATTTCATTTGATAGTATCATATGTCGCATTATTTGGTGTGTGTGGCTAGTATACTTCTTAGATGCCGCCTAAGCGAGCACCGATGACTGCATAGACATCTAGTGCGTCCTCATTCTATCGTCGATCCTGATTCATGTCCGCCACTGCTCAGAAGGTATTCGAGACCAATTTTCGTTATGTCCTGTGTTAGTGGAGCAAAAGGTTATCCTATCTGATCTTTCCCCCGACCTCGCAGCCATTTTCACTTTCACAGTTTGGGAACCTTTACTTGGTCATTTAACACCTTCACCTAATCTACTCATTCAAGAGTTGTATGCGAACATTCACGACGTTAACGGATCTACTTTTAGGGTGTTTCTCAGGGGTAAGATTGTTAAGATCACTCATGATGTCATTTTAAGTCTTATTCACATTCATCTCATTGTTTATCCTTTATTTTCATATTTGTCTGCTGACACCCTTATGGCGGACTCGCTTGTCCACTCAACTGTGTTTAACAGTCCTTTAGGAGGGGGCCTACTACGATCCGGACTAGTTCTGTTGCGTATTGTGTGCACGAATATGTGGTATGTGTCACATACTTCTTCATTGCTTATGAATAATGCACTTTTTTTATACGTCCTATTACATAGAGACTCTATTGATCTACCATCATTCATTTGCCGTCAAATTTTACGTGTTTTTCGAGTCACAAGACTAGAGTGGGGCTTCCTTATACTCGTTTGATCTATCGCCTGGTTACAGCTTTTGGGCTTACTTTCTCGGTGAGGTTCTTAGGAGGGTTTCTCAGCCGATTGGCCACACTACCATTTCCCGGAGTAGGTCTCATACTTCTTCTAAGCCGTTGAGCCAGTTGATCCAACTGTGGCGGTTGATCCTATTGTTGACCTTTTTTCTATTGATCCCTCCATATCTATGCTCCTCCTTCTGCTCCACCACCTACTGACACCCCCTCGACAGCCACTTCTACTCATCCACCTACTAAGTCTATTCCTTCATCTACGTCTGTTTCCGTTAATCCTTCTGTAGCACTTATAGATAGACGACTGTTCTAATCGAGCAACTGGCTCATATGATAGTAAAGTTTACATAGCTGAGAGCTACAATTGATCAACACATTACAGAGTTTGCTACACTTCGAGGTGCTGTCGGCTATTTACAACGTGTGTTGCATTGGATTCATCGACATTGGGATGACATTGCATCTTCTGAAGAGGATGATGATGGTGATTCATAGTTGCCAGGTTATTCCTTGTCATTTGTGAAAAATTCGGAGTAGTTAGGGTGATACATTGATTGAGTTAGGATGTTACTTTGACTAATGTTTAAGAATTTTTGATTTGGCATTAACATTTGATGTATTTAATATTTTTTTATTTTTTTTTTTTGATTTGGAGGTATATAATATTTTTGTTTAGTTAGATTAAGCTTTGATATTTAGTGGTATCAATGTTTTTTTGGTATGTTGGTTTATATTGATATTGCATATTAATTTAGCTGGTATGACTTATGATTAATTGTTTGAATTGTGTTTATCATATTACTGTTTCACGTGCTTTTACACTGGGTATTTGAGTTGTCTGTTTCAGGAAATAGATTTTGACAAAGAAAAAATACAAGCCAAGACAGTTGGTTTGGTAGTAGTAGTTGTTGTTTTGAGTCTTTTTTTTTACTAGCTTGACTTTAGATTTGTAGTTTTGTCACAAAATGCCAACATGGAAACTTGTTAAGTTTTTAATGTAATTGGCAAGTCTGTGAACAAATAGGACTAGAATTAGTATGCTATAAAAATCAAGGAGTGGGTTGCAAATATTATCAATTAAGTTGTATTAGGTGTAGGGTTCGAAAATGGGTAAAGGAAAAAACAGCGCCACAATTTCTCTAGATTGTCGCCCTAACTTTGCTCGAGAGATAGAAACAGAAATATTGTCGCTCGCCTGCCCCCTTGCCTTCGCTAGAGCGACAGCTGTCGCTAAACTCTCGTTCGAGCAACAGGATTATTCGAAGAGTTTTAATTCGCATTTTTAATGCTTTTTATCCGGCACATTCAACCTTAAACCTACAGTATAAATAATAGAAAGCAATTGAACTATTTTTTAGAAGGTTGAACGTTGAGAAAACATATATTGCTTCATATCATCAAAATCAAAATCATCTATAAGCTTTCGACTTTCACAATTTGATTTACTTTTGGCTGTGAGAACATCAAATTCATATAATCCAAATACCAAATTACTTCTAAACATCTGTCAAAGTTCTGAAAATTAAGGGAATGTGATTCGAGTTCCAGTTGTTGGAGAACGTGGAGTTCTTCGTTGATCCACGTGAGATATACGAATTCATAAAGTCGGGAATTGGTGCAGGAGCACACAATCCAGGCAAGCTTTGTAAATTGCAGTCGGGAGTTGGTGCATGAGCACGCAATCCAGGAGGGTTGTGGGAATTGCAGTCAGGAGGTCAAAAAGTTCTAGTTGTAGTCGTGTATGGCGGATTGTAAGTTCAAAATTCGTTTATAGTGGATTTTTGTCTAGCAAAGTTCGCGGAGTTTTTACGCATTTGGAGTTTGTCCGTGATCATTTTGTGTGTTATTACTGTTTTTATATAGCTGCTGTAATTCAACATAGAAAAATTGGACTATTTAATTAATCATCTAAAAATAATTAAAGGTAATTCGTTGCTATTTAATTATTACTTTTTAATTCCGCATAATCACCTATTCCCCCTAGGTGCTATTTGGGTCGAACCTTGTAATTTCACAAACTATGGTGAAATTATGATTTGCGAAGTCTTACTTCACCCTATTCTTTTATTAGAAAAGTAGTAAACTTATATTATTGCGTTAGTAAAATCTTAGTCACGATTTTAATTAGTTATAACACAACTTTAGAAATCGGTAGTTCAAATAAAGTTATTATAATAAAGTATTTATCGAGGAAACGATATTTATCACTTTATTATTTATTGTCATTTGTACTCTTTTGAATAACGAAAAGTTTCATACTAGTCTCTATAGCTCTACTCAGACATGCCTTGTTGGGTGTGATCTCCTTATAAAAACTTGAGGTGATCCAAGCACGAGAATAATCACACAACTTTAACTTGGTCGAAGCTAATGTAAAAATGAGCCCTTACCCCCAACTCGGAGACTAATATTCGTACTGTTAAGTGTTAACTGTATAATGTTAGACAGTTAAATCAATTGTGTTCTCTGTGGCCGTGGGTTGGTAAATCAACCTTTTTCCTTACTTGTTGGTTCCTGGAGCCATATTCCTGGAATTATAGAGACTTGAAGCTCTGTCGATTGGTACTACTTATGCTCATAAACAAGTTTTTTCTTTCATCGATTAAAGGTTCGGTTTCAGTACCCCCTCCTATGTCGACATTTTTCATTAATAAACATTTCATCCTAGAGGTGGTTTGATTAAAAAAAGTATTCAATATGATTCTAACTATTATATCTATTATGATAAACCGTGACATGTTATTAACTCAACTAACGCATTTGCAACAGAATTGATTAAAAATATGGCTCATGTTTCACCATTATCAAGTTTTGCGAGAATTGCAAGTTTTTAGCTCTTTAATGAAAAACTAATGTAGTCTGCACGTGGATGGGTATTGGTTAAGTGGATTCAGGAACGGTTTGTGATATGGAGGCAGGCTTTTTGGAAAACTAGGGACAAATTGGTTACTCCATATAAATTCTTTAGACAAGATACTATATGTAGATGAGATTAGAGAATTGGAGTGTCATAGGCCGGCTGGAGGAGGTGAAAGAGCAGTATTGGCATCGAAGGTTGCGGAAGGAGTGGCATGCAGAAGGCATCCAGTAGGCGGGTGAAGAATACTATATTGTGCCTCTGGAAAATTGGTGGCGAAGATCCTTGAAGGAAATATTGTAAACGGGTCTTCAAGGACCAGTGGCTTCCATTGCCACCGTCGTTTTCATTGACTGGACCGTGTGCTGATGTGTTGGAGGCTTGCGAGCTTATAGAGGTGTATGAGCTGTGGGATATAGAATGTAGTAAGAGGTACTTTTTGCCTATTGATTGGGACATTATTCTAAGTATTCCTCTCAATCAGGATGGGAATGGACATATTGATTTGGCATGTCGAAAAGGTGTGTAATCAGTGAAGAGTGGGTATAGGTACTTTCTAAAATCTAAGGATTTGGATGTTGGGTCAAGTGAGAGAAAGGGGTTGGTGAAAAATGTGGTCTTTGGAAGTCCTGCCCAAAGTTTGTATCTTTCTTTGGCCGAGTTTTCCATGGGACTCTTCCTGTACTCTGTAATTTGACAGCAAGAAAGATTGGCAACTTACTCAATGCTTCTGATGTGGAGAGATGGAAACATGTCAAAGAAGGATATATTTTCAGGTATCTTCTTTTACAGAAAAGAGTAAAATTAAATAGCAATTCCTGAAACTATTCTAATATATACACTTTCCAAGGCTAATATCATTGTTTACCCTTAAAAGAAGGGAATTTACAATGATTGATCCTATATGCTTGCTGTAATTCTGCACTAATTATTCAATGGAAACTCATGCCAACACTGTCTCTCAAGTTAGTGTGTAGATATCTCTAATGCTCAACTTATCAAGTGAGTTGTGCAAAACTTTGCTAGAAACAACCTTCGTAACTACATCAACCAGTTGGTATTCAGATTTGACAAATAGAAATCGAATTATCGTGGTTTCAATATTTTAGTTGATGAAATTTCTATCCACCTCAACATGTTTAGTACGATCATGTTGGACCAAATTATGAGAAATATCAACTGCTGCCTTATTATTACAAAACAAGTTCATTTCACATCTGGGTGAAGCCAACCTCGGCCAATGGTCTTTTAAGCCAATGAAGATCACAAAGTCCTCTTTCCATTCCTATAAACTCGGCTTCAGCATTGGATAATGCCACTACCCTTTTTTCTTGCTCCATCATGCGACCAAAATGCTTCCTACGAGGGTAAAGTAGTCAGATGTGGACTTTTCGTTAGAAACATTGCCCTGCCAGTCTACATTTGTGTAACCATGAACATTGAGATGATTATTCCTAGAGATCATAGGACCTTTTCCGGGAGTAGATGTCCAATAACGAAGTACCCAAAGTATTGCATCCATATAATCTTCACTAGGACAATACATAAACTAACTTACTATGCTTACAACTTAAGTAATATCGGGTGAATATGGGATAAATCGATTAGCTTAACAACTAATCTTTGATATCTTTCTTTATTATTTGGTACTTGATATGAATAATATCCAAGTTTGTGGTTCTGAATAATTGGAGTATCAGCTGGCTTACAATCAAGTAGTCCCACTTCTGATAGTAAATCTAGCACATATTTCCTTTGAAGAAGAAATATACATTGTCTTGATCTAGCTACTTCAATTCCCAAATAATATTTGAGCGCTCCAAGGTTCTTCATTTCAAATTCAGTGATCAATTGCTCTTGGAGTCTAGATATCTCTTCCATGTTATTCCCTGTCATAATCATGTTATCTACATAGATTATTATAGTTGATATATTTTGCAATTAATGTTTCTAGAATAGAGTATGGTCTTAGTTACTTTGTTAGAAACCAGATTTCTGATAGCCAAGCTAAATAGTTCAAACCATGCACAATGTGATTGTTTTATTCCATAAAATGTTGTTTGGAACTTACACACACACCCTCAATCTTTGGTATATTACAATGGTTGAATATCCATGTAAAACTCATCTTCGATATCACCAAGAAAAAAAAAGCATTGTTTACGCCAAGTTGACGTAAGGTCCAACCTAAATTTGCTGCAAATATGGGGGAAGATAATCAGGCATTAGGAGGTTGGACCATAGCCTATGATGAGGTTGGTGTACAATGTAGTAGCGCTGCTATCTAAGGTGATAGTGGATTGAGGGAGAGGCTGACTTGGCCATCACCGGTCGGGGGAACTTGAAATTGAATATGGAAATGACTATTAGGATGGTAGAATAGTTTGTGGGAGTGAGAAGGTGAGGGTGATGGTGATTCGTGTTAAGGAATGAGCAATAGTGGCAGTATTCGCATCTCAAATATTTGGCTTTTTTCAATGGTAGGCATGGCAACATTGGCCGTCAAAGAAGGATTCTATTTTGCTCAAAAACTTGTTGAAACTGTATATTAGGTTTTGATATTCAATAAATTTGGGAGATGATTTATAAAGACGCCTGATAATTTTATTGACACCATAGTGCTTACCAATTCACTTAGGATGGCTCATTTGTAACTTGCCCATTTGTTGTTTAGGTTTGGGAAGTGATATGTGTGTTAGCCCAACTAATTGGTTAGTTGTTATTTTTCTTGGCCCATTTAAAGCCATTGGCCCAAGCTCGGAAACTAACTTAATGCTATATATATCTATTGCCTTCCCTTTGGGCAACCGTAAGTTAATGTGGTAGTATGAAGAGAAAACTTGAGGTAGTCTACTTGGGGACAATGTGAATTCAGCCTTTGCTTCTTCTATTTTCTCCCTCCTTTGTGGGTGCACATTAATTACCATAATTCTATCCTTTGTAGGTATTGGAAAGAGGGCAACCAAGTCAAAAGTTGTGGGTCCAACCTTAACCTTGATTAGGTTCATTTTGATGGTTTTTTGAGCCTGAATCCTAGATTTCTTGGAGCTCCAGACAACAAATGATATCAGAGCTTGTGTTGTTGAGAAATCAGTAATTTTTTGGAACAAGTTCGGTGGTAAGCGATGCTACAACTCTGGTAAGATTAGACAATTTATGAGAAACTGTCCTAAGAAGAAAGATAAGCAAAAGGGTAAGGTAAGAGTTGAGGCGAATGTTGCTATTTGGTCTAGTGATGATCCTAGTAAGGTTTATTGAGGGTACCTAGTTACTACATATGCAACTGTATGTAATCATTTGTGTATATGTGTAATTGCTTAATTCTGTCACGTGATTATATATTACATTTCAATATGTTTGATATGTAAATTTCCATAAATTTGAGAGCAACCTGGTTACTTTGTGTAATGTGTTTGCATGCATATTGGGTTGAGATGCATTAGCAGTAAGTATGATGTGTGTTTATTGGTGATTTAGAGTATAGATGCCTAAGGGTGTATTAATGATATGTACTGAAGATGTGAAGAGTAACATTTAGATCACGAGTGAAGAGGTGATTAAATATTGGAATCCTCTAACTATCAAGACTCTGATAAGATGGAGTGTGAGAGTGATACTTCTATTGGGTGGAGACTCTTTATCCACTTATGTTGAAAGAAGTAAGGTGGTGATAAAGAATTATCTCATAGACTTAGGATCTATAGTAGTTTACTAATTAGACATGAGTTAGTAACCAATCTAGTGAGTATGATGGGAGATGAGATGAGATATGTGTTCTCGAGGTACGAGAAACATAGAATGAGATATGATGAGTGTGGTGAGATCTTTTCATGGGTCATTTATACATTTGTTGTATATGTATTAGTCATTTGTTTGATTAACTTGGTGTTAGTTTGATGTTCTTTGTGAGAATGTTCGAAAGATCTGTGTGTTATCCTATATTATATCTTCATCACATATTTATTTGCTCTTGATTGATTACTGTAATTATCTATTACTACTTAGGTGTTCTTGACCTTAGTCGTGGTGAGTATATGAAGCAGATGTGGTATGTGTTTTAGGTTCGAATTACGAGGTAATGTCCGTTATTCCAATTTTATTGGTTACCATAATTATGCAAGTATAAATTTTGTGTTTTATTTGCTTGTATGTTGATTGATTATCAAGTTGGAGATTTTTTGTGCTTTGATACCCAATAAATTCAGGCAATGATTTAAAACGATGTCTGATACTTTTATCGAACCTTAGTGTTTGACTCGACCTAAAAACAACCAATTCACTTAGGATAGCCCAATTGATATGTGTATTAGCCCATCTAATTTGTTAGTTGTTATTTGTCTTGGCCCATTTAAAGTCTTCAGCCCAAGTTTGGAATCTAACCTAATGCCATATACATCCATTGTCTTCATTTTGCGCAACCGTGAGCTAATGATAGTGTAGAGAGAAAAACGTGAGGTAGCCAACTTGGGGGAATGTGAGTTCAACCATTGCTTCTTCAATTCTCTCCATCCTTTGCGGGTGCACATTAATCACCATAGTTCTATCCTTTGTGGGTGTTGGAAACAAGGCAACCAAGTGCAAAGTTGTAGGTCGAGCCTTAGCCTTGGTTGGTATTCGTTTTGATCATTTTTCTTAGCCCGGATTCTAGATTCTCAAAGTTTTCGCCACCAATCTATTTTTTCAATGTAATGCATATCGCCTATTGGATAGATATATCTTATAAGTCAAATAAGGATCCAAATATGAGAAAGG
>CAIGRL010226389.1:0-12227 GCA_903798325.1 Fraxinus xanthoxyloides
AACAGTCAAAATGTGGAAGTAGGACCAGGGAAAATTCCGCCAATCAAACGCACCCTAAAAGTACAAATCTCGACAAAGTGGTAAGACTATGGGGGACTAAGTCATCAAACATAAGTTACTAAAAAAGTATTTTTTATATTCAATCAAAATCACACATTCACAATTACAGCTCATTTATTAACCACACATTTTGTGGTTGCTATTCCTCCGAAAAAGTTACCAATAATTTTATGCGAACACTCCACAATGTTTGTCTTTATCTTTGCGGTACAATCTATTGTTCTTCTGCACAGATTTGCTTGCTCAAGTCGCCAACGCTTATTTCCTTCTGGAACTGATCACCCTCTTACAGGCTTCCTTCATGGTGAAGATGAAATATATGTTAAGCAAAAATTCAAGACCTAATCATATTGAAACCGAATGTTATAACTTAAGGTTCCCAGTTACGTACCTTAAACACATGCTGGCATGTCAAGTCAACTCCTTATAAAAAACGGAATAGGATTGTTCAACGAATTTGGAGTTTGGACTGTTTTCAATAGACTACATCAAAATCCCATGTAAGTGCCACGTAAGACGAGGTATAACAACTAGATTTTAACAACATTTGGATGTGAGGAGATGCGCAACCATAGACTTAACCAGGGAAATAACTGTAGTTGTTGGTGCTTCATCTCTGTGATAATAACAATTTATCATCAAATCATAAGAAATGGAGACTTCCTCCAAAAATACATCATTATGGGGAGCTTACATTAAACATTGGACAGTTTTCTTTGCAGACTAGTTAGTAGGATCCAAATCCCACAGTTCAGAAAGATAAAAAAAATAATTAAGGTCCAGAATAATGGTCTTTTTTTGTGTGTAATGCACACAAGATAATCAGTTCCTTAAAAAGCCATGAGCTTCTACGGTCCTGATGTAGACTGGAGGAAGTTATATACACTTACAAATGTTCCAATTCATATAACATCATGCTAACATTTAGAACATTGAATTGAATAATACAGTAAGGGATTGGAAAGGAAGTTATAAATCTTGTATTATCTTATAGTGTGTTGTCACTACTGCGTACGAAACATGAACTATCTCTTTACGACAATTATTTGGCAAAGCCTACTGACCACCGCAACACCCCCCACTAATAGATTTTGTTAGTAATCATTTGGTAAAAATGAAAAAGAAAAAAAAAACTCCAGTATAATTGCAGAGAAAAATCTTTGAAAGTATGCCAAATCATAAACTTTTTTTAAGTTAATTTCCTTTTCAGCTACCTTGCACTCCACTTCACTACTGGGGATTATTCTATCAGAAGCTTTTTGATTGTTTTATATGCTAAAGTTAAATGTATAGCTCGTTTTAGTAAAAACAGAACTCTAATTATGAGCCCGAGCAAAGACCATCCCTGTTAAGTCAGTTAAAAGAAGAAAATTAATAGTGTCGGATGGGTTCGAGTAACTGGTTTGAATCCCATCAATTGTATCAGATAGCTATATTAAGTGAAGTGAGGTCATCAAATTTAACAAATATATATATTACCACAGTAAATTCCCCTGTCCTCCAACAACCACACTAGTACTCCCCTCCCCCAAGAAAAGGTAAAAAAGAAAAAAGCAGGAGTACAAAAGAGATTAATATGTTTGTCAAATGAAACATACCTTTTGTTTCCATCTGATCCCATGTGAGCATCTGTCGAAGAATGTGACTCTCCAACCATAAAAATTTCACAAAGGGCATCCTCCTTTTGCCAATCCCCTCACCTGCAATTTCTTAGCACATATGTTACACGGTATTAAACAGGATTATTTAATAGAGCTAACGAAATTCTAAACTTTTTTTCTTTAATACTATTTATAGTATTCAATCTAACTTACTAAACATGTCATAAGTTATCCCGTGCAGTTTTAAATTGATATGAACACATTGCTTTTAAGATTTAAGCTAGAAAGAACTTTAAAAGACCAATATCAGACAAGTGTAAAAGTGGTTCACATGTCATTTAATGTTGAAATACTACTTGACTATATAATGTCCCCATTTGGCTAATCACTTGTAATTAATCTATACCTTGTTGAGCTTTGATAGTTCACATTAATATCCATGAAGACCAATACACCTAACAAACAGACCTTTTATTCTTTCTGTGGCCTTTGTTTATTGCAGTTGGGGCAATCATTTTGAAGTCTGAAGGCTCTGGTAAAAAGAATCTTCAGTTTACAACCCAAAGTATTCTCTCACATACTTGCATTTTGTCTTCAATTATCCAGATTTTCTTTTATGGCCCAAAATAATTTCTGTTCTTAAGCCCTTTCCGACTCCGGCCAGGGTCTTTGGCCGCCAGAATAGAAAGGCAAGTGAGGGACCGATCATTTTTGAGAACCCTAACATTATTGGTGGGAAGTTGGGAAGAAACTTTTAAATATGGTTTTGCCATCAGAAGTTACATAGAATATATACAGATAAAAAGGATGAAATATTTGAGTGGTGTAGGGCTGGGTCTGAGTCTTGTTTTTGGATGTCTTTTGCTGGCTCTGCTTTTTGAGATTTACTACTTGCTGTGGTGGAAAAATAGGATTATCAAGAGAAGTAATGAAGATGGCTATCACAATAGACTAGCAACATATTTTTTCTACAAATTTTGTTGCAAAAAACCATCTTCTTCAAGTACAACCGGGGCTCGAGAAATAAGTTTATCAGAGACAATTTCTCAAACACCTCAGGCTCATGAATTTCATGCCAATTCAAACGACAACAAGAATTTGCAGTTCAATCCCTTTGGATCAGAAGATAGCATTCCAAGATATCTCTTCTCTATAGAAGAAGAAACAAGGTCAGATTTGGAATCTGAAAATGGAAGATCCAGTTTTGACATCAGTAGAAAGCAATCAAGAAGTAAAAGTTTGAGCGATTTACTTCACAACATTGATGAAACTCCCTTCTTGACTCCTGTTACTTCTCCGCCATATTTTACTCCTCCTTTAACCCCATCACCATCATCATCAGATAACCATAATCAAAAGGGCTGTTTTAATCCATTTCTAGAATCGGAAAGTGATGCAGTATTCAATAACTTAGGGTCTTCTCCACCTCCAAAATTGAAGTTCTTGAGGGATGCAGAAAATAAACTTTATAGCAGAAAAATCATGGAAGAAGAGGGACTTAGTCAAAATTACACTTCTGAAGAACAGTATCGTCCTTCAAGCTCTTCTTCATAGGTACTTCCTATGCATTCTTCTCCTCCAAACTGCAACAGCAAGCCCAATAGTTAGAACCCTAATCATAATAATGACTTGATGTTAGTGCAGATTTTGGTTTCAATGTTTCTTTACTAAAATATGGTTATTAATTTATTTATTTATTTTTGCCCTTTTGCATTATGTCTGGAAGATTAAAATTTAATTTTTAGCACATGTTTGATTCACATTATTTTTTTCATTCTCAATCTTCTACTCATTTTCAATTACACATTTTTCAATAAAATAATATTTTCCATCACATCAATAACTTTTCCTTTTTTTTCAACCACATATTCTTCATCACATCACTTCAAAAAAATGTATTCTCTCATTTTAATATGCACCAAACACATTGATGTTTTGATAAAAGTTAATGAAATTTATGTTAAAAGATTATGAGTCCCGTAAAATATGTGACTAAAATTAATTGTTGATTTTGACTACTAAATTTAGATTTTAATCTATACCAAACTGAGGATATATTAGTTTTGTTTTTTAGTGAATCATTTACTTCATTCCCACTTGAAACGTTTATCAAGTATTTGGTAGGGATTAGACTCAAAACTAATTGGCTGGAGTAGAATTTTTATTTTTTTAAAGTCAAGTGCGGTTGGAGANTCACTTCAAAAAAATGTATTCTCTCATTTTAATATGCACCAAACACATTGATGTTTTGATAAAAGTTAATGAAATTTATGTTAAAAGATTATGAGTCCCGTAAAATATGTGACTAAAATTAATTGTTGATTTTGACTACTAAATTTAGATTTTAATCTATACCAAACTGAGGATATATTAGTTTTGTTTTTTAGTGAATCATTTACTTCATTCCCACTTGAAACGTTTATCAAGTATTTGGTAGGGATTAGACTCAAAACTAATTGGCTGGAGTAGAATTTTTATTTTTTTAAAGTCAAGTGCGGTTGGAGAAATTATCCTCATAATGGATTCAAACTATCAAATCGAGTCAATTTGAAGAAATGTTGGTTTAGTTTTCAAGTGGCTTGAACCCACCCAAAAACCTTAATTAGAGGGGGTCGAGTTTAAAAAAAATAACTTTTAAGGGAAAATCCCTTTTAAACTGATCTAAACAAGTTCGGGTTAATTTGAGTCGATTTATTCATATTTTGATTTAATTTCAAGTTGGAATTTCACCCAATCGAACTGTTGGTTCCAAATTCGACTCATGCCGAATCCTAGAGTCAAGCACAAGCTAGCACAATCTAATTTTGAGGTAATTTGTGTCCAATCATCACTGCATCATACACGACTGGTTGACACAACATGCAATTTTCCTTGCATATTTCTTCATTTTTTTAAGAATTACGTTAGATGTACATTCTAACTTACATTATAGATGACATTTCCCCTATATGATACAATTTGGACAGTAATGTGAAAGGATTTTAGAAAAATCAAAAGATACGGCGATGTCACATGGATGGATGTCAAAAAAATGTATACATTGATGTACATGTAGCATGGTTATTATTTTTTAACAATAATCCTTTTTTCTCACATCTGAAGAATGCGAACCTCTATAGTGAAGTCTTACACGATCGATTACAGGGTCGGGTTAATATATTTTGACAAATGTAACCGTGCAGTGAACAAAACTTGAAAGGGAAAAGTTTATTATACAACTGAGAGTTTTTAAGATTGATGTCGAGAGATTGTGTACATGTAGATGAGGACAAGTGGATTGATTTTATTTATTTTTTTATTTAAATCTCCATGCCTTCTTGTTGTTCAATGTTCCTGTTTTTATTCAGTTAAATGATTATAATATGGTATATATTAAGAAAGTAGAAGTATATGAATTAGTTGTTGTCTTATATTAAAAAATGTTACAGTAAAAAAGTAATATTAACCACGACAATTCTTTTTCAAATATTTTTTAGTCTCTCTAGTTTATGTCCTTAATATAAGTATATAACATTGGTTTGGTTCTCATTATTTTTTTAAATATATTTTTTCCCTTTATTATTTTTAACCACATTATTTAATAAATCACTATTAAATGCAGGTCTAAAAAATTTTCTTATTTTTTAACCACATATTTTTCATCAATCGCTATTCCAAAATGCATTTTTGTCAAAAAAAAGTGAGACTCAAACAGGCTCATTATCGTGTCCCCGAAGTGGTATTTTGGATTAGTTTTTAATTTTATTTAATCGCATACTGTTTAAATTAACAACTTGACTATTTAAAGTTTAATATTAACGTCTTTAAACGAGTTATCATCTTGAATGAATATGTTAAGGGCTCATTTCATTTGGTATGACTTTTGAAAATTAAAAAAAAAAAAAAATGAGACCCAAAAGTTGCTTTTAAACCCATTTAGTTTTTTTCTTTTAATTAGAAGAGTTTTTAGTGTAAGTCGATCCACTGTGAATTTTTCTAAAATCACTTTCGGAATAGAAAGTTATTTTAAATATTAGTTTCAAATAAAAAATTAAGGTAATTTTCTCTAAAAAAATTTCTACGAGAAGCAAGAATAAAAGTAAAAATTATACCAAATGAACTCTAACTATTGAACACACACTACAAGAGTAAAACTGTTTTTACTTTGTGTGGGTATGGTGACGTTTTGGCCTTTTTCGTAAAGAACGGACACAAACTGTGACACAGTCTCGTGCGTAAACCGATAGTGTCCCAATTGAATAAGCTTTTTGGCTCAAATTTCGTTTGAGTTTTGGTAAGATCTATGGACGAAACGGTATAAGATGAGACAAAAATATAAGTTGGCTGGTCAACTTAATATATATCGAAGTTAGGTGACAAACATGAAATAAATTTATAATTTGGGTGACCTCTAGTGAGATTTTCTCCAAGCTTGCATCAAATGTTTCCCTTTTAAGTCCTATTTTATCGGTAGATTTTATAAAATAGCTATTAAATTTAAACCATGCACCATCGAGTGTTGAGTTCTTAACGAACAAGATGATGCAGAGCAAGCATCAAGAATAAATAATTTCATTCGATTCTTGTTGATTTAACAAAACATCAGGAAAATATTAAAATTAGAGAATATTCAAAGTGTGTATAAATTAATAGAAAACAATGTCGTTATAAATCAAAAGAATTGACGGTTACAACAAGATTTTAAATGGTAAAGCTCTAGGAATAAAACTATAAAGGATAGGAATGGCCATAGGGGCGGGACGAGTTGGAGTAGGGTGCTCGGCCACTTCATGTCGGGAATTTTACCGTCTCAATCCCCACTTAAGACAAGATGGGACATCCTCGCCCTGCTTACAAATTGTTTCCTTGCAAATTCTAGGAGCTCGTCAGTAATTTAGGAATTGTACTAATAGACTTAGGTAATTGATTCGGGCATAAAAATTATTAGGGTTTGTATGATTTCATACAAATTTTGATTTTTTAAAAATAATTAGACAACTGAAGCGGGCTAGCCCAATGCCGACACGGGCAGCAATTTTGACTTGAAAAATCCCGCCACCCACAACCAAGCAAGGCGCCACATGACTCAAATTGGACGAGCCAAATTGCTATCCCAAATAATGGTGGCTATAATGGCATTACAGTTTCTTGTAAATTCACGACGTTTTATTTGCATTAAAGGTCTCTAATATTTACATGTTGTCCTACTTATGTCCTTGTCTTTTTTTATCGTATATTTATCTCGAACATTTATTATTTGGAACATCTTGTTCATGAATCATTATACAAATTTCCTCCAAAATGTCTCTTAAGCAGACATGAAATGATAGAAAGACTATCTGCCCCTAATTGCTTGTGATTAGATTAATAATTTAAGTGCATAAAATAAAATAAATCAATGCTATCAAAATTAATTACAACCGCCCGTGTCAATCTACATCACAGGATGATTATAAGATGAATATAGCACGAATAAGGATATTATCATATAAATAAGAATGTGTTAAGAGTAATAAAAAATCGGAATAGCCTTTTTATAACCAATTTGGAATTAACACTAATTGGAGATAATAAATAAAGAAAACGGTGTGACGTGTAATACAGGTATCACACATTATTTTATTGCTAGGATGTCACTCACATTTTTGTCGAGTGATTGCATGATTTTTTGAACGACGTAGTATATCTTAAAAAACTTTCAATCTATTTGTAACTGCAACAAATTATAAGTCGAGATAATAATATGAAGAGTTATGCGACAGGTACAAAATTCATTACAAAATGGTTGACAAAATGGCCACATGCCCACATGGCGCCCCTCTATTGGCTGGCCGCCTTCTACCGCAGGCGCCCCCGCCAATAGGGGGAGTCATGTGACCATTTTGTCAAATTTTTATACACCATATTTGTACAAGAAGAATTATCCTAATATGAATTGCCATCATCATTCGTTTAAAAAAAAAAAAAACTCTCATTCCTTTTCTTAGGACCTAACAATTGTACAAACTTAACTTGTACTATAATAAACTATATTCAACAAGAACGACCAACAAATGTATACGAGTTTCATATATGAGAACGAACAATGTGTTTATTAATTGTAAATTTTGTAACCAAAAATATGAACTTGTAGGGGTTGCAAACTACGTAACCAAAACTTGGGGTCCCTATTTTACCTGGCTCTTGAAATTAACCTAGCTCAATAGAAACTTAAACCAAGAGTCAAAAAACACTTTATCCATATTTTATGAACCAGCCCCCCGTGTTCTATGATTTCTGCATTCCAGTCCCTCTGATTTCTGGAATCTCAAAGTATGCCCCTGTCATTCTTTTAATATTCAAATTTCCCCTGTTGTTCAACATTCTATAAAATGGTTCCTAGCCTTTCAGTTTATTTCATATTGGTCCTTATGACTTTCTTGTTGGTACAAATTAGTCCCTGAGATTTATGTTCGGCGCCAATTGGTCCATATTGTTCCTGAAATGCTCAAATCAGCATCTAATCTTCAGATTATTGGGATTCTACCCCTGAATATTCTGGGAGCTGCATAATGTCCCCTGAAGTCTCTGAAGATTTCAATTTTTTTCCCGAATTTTCAGAACTTTGATGCAACTTTCTTGGATAGGGTTTTAGGGTTTTCTGTAATTTGATGACAATGGAAACGAACAAATTCGAAGCCCGGCAGATTCTTAAGAGCAAAAAATTCTGGTTTGCCTCTTTCCTCATAGCTTGGGCTGCTGGTCTCCAGGTACTCGTACGACACACACACACACACAGAAAATGAATTATTTGTATTTTGTAGTGATTTTTTTTTATTCCTGTGAAAATTCAGGGCCATATTATGTGGCTACAGAGGCAAGATTCCTTCAAGCAGAAGTTCGGGGATCTTAAACATGACGCAGGTTCTGAAGAAGTGGCCGAGAATCAAAATTTTAGTGACTCTTAAACACTGGCTGCTACTGTGAGTGGGATCATTCCCTGTTTTTTTCTAAATTTCCTTCAATTTTGCCAGGACGATTGTCCATATACAAATTCAACAATTTGAAAGTTCAAGCTATTTTCCTTATGTTTTATCTGTAGTTTACTTAGTATTATGTTGTTGATTAGAATGCATTTCTCAAATGCTTCACTTCGACACTGCAATTTCACTAGAGCTTGGTCTTCTTGTTGTGTATTTTTGTGTATGTATTAAGGTAAATGCGTACGAGTATGTATATAATGTGTGCATACAGCTGAATGGATGATGTATCTGTCCTTGAGTATGACCACGTCTTGAATTTGGTAGATTTCGTATTCTATGGGAGTATTCTGCACACAGGGATGTAGTATTGGTGATTTTTTTGGTTGTATAAACCACCAATAATGTGTATTCTACCTGATATTTTCTAGTGGGAGACATGAATGGAGATTCAATTTAAAAGCAATGTGGAATTAAGATTAAAGACATGGAGCGATTATTCTTCCTAGCTTGTTCTTCAACTTCCCATTTACCTGGTATCAAATGGGATTTGAAAAAGAATATAACTGGAAAATGAAACTAGAAATCCCATACTTAGAGCCCTTCTCTAGATTGGTTTTGCATTTGGGATTAGCATATGATCATTCACACGCAGAAGTTAAGACAGCAGTTTCGATTCACCATGTGGATATTAGCTACTAGTGCACAATTAAATCTTTGGAAGCTATGCTAGTGTCCAAGGGATTCTGGCTCATGGAGAGTGGCTTTAAAGGACATAAATGTGAAAACAATATAGGAAATTTCTAAAGCGGAATGCCATATATTATCACTTCAGAATTACCTTAAGTTGCCTTTTTCCACTTGGTACCTCATTTTCTTTGAGTGCAAATTAATCTGTCTTACTTCCCTGTGCAAGTAGTGGGCTAAAGTTGGTTATAGAGTCGATAAACTTTTCCTTTATCATTGTGAACATGTATTACCATTTCCTTTACATATTTCACTCCCCTTTATGAAAGATCTGTTGGTACAAAGAACACACCTTATATGTAAGGTAAAGAAATGTTTATGACCTATTATTTTACTATTCAGTTGCAACTTATGGTTCCGTTGCAAATTACTCTTTATCTTTTCTTTAGAAGTCAAAGATATATGCTGCTGTCTTATATTTTTGGAATGGAATATATTTAACCCCTGTTTGTCATCCATTTTCTCAAACATTGTTTGCTTCGGTAAATGATCTCCACCACACATTCTTTCAATAAAATATTCTACACACAAACCAATAAAATTACTTTACTTTTCAACCGCACATTCTCCAAAAAAATACTATTCAGAACTCTATTTCTTCTCCCAAAATAGGAGACAAACAGACCCTTATTCAAGAAAAATAAAGATAACATCTTTGAGAATTTGAATTGTTGTTCTCTTCATTGCAAAGATCAAGAATGTATACAGATTTCAAGATAGTCTTCTTGAAGAAAAGTTGATTCAGCCATTAAGGTTTTGCCTCTGTTTTAAGTAAACTGCCATTAGAGTTTTAAGAAAAGGAAGTTGAAGGATGGACATGGCACCGTAATGTTTAAGCTATATGTATAAATATCTTCCGTTTCCTAAATACCTTGGAGCTTCGCTCGTGAAGTAAAATGTCTGTAATTTCCATGTTATTTCTATGACAATAAAATAGTTTCCTGGCAATATAGCATAATCTATATAAAGCCCCATTTTTTGGTAGAATAGATTTTGTAATAGTGATTTTTTTTAAGAGTGTTTGATTTAAAAGTTGGGAAAGTTTTTGTGCTTACATGTAAAATTATTTTTATTGTGAGAAAATGAATTTTGGGAAAAAGAGTTTTTAGAGAATGTGGCTCAAATAGGAACTTTATCAGTCACACACAGTCTTGAATATGTATATTGATGAAAACGTGAGTGCACATTTGGCCTTGATAAAAGCACCTTTTAGGCGATGCTTCTAGTAGTGCCTAAAAGGGACCTAAAACACAACCAACCATACAATAAATGTGGAACTTCGAGAATATTGAATGCCTTGTGGTTATCTTGTCTAAAAGACATTGGTTCTGTATCCTTTTATGGTAATGGTGGATTCCTCTTAGGACAAGAGAGAACTTATTAATACTGTTCTGGAAAATAATATTTGAAATCTTGATTGGTTAGACTCCAAGGGTATGTTTGGTACGTAACATTGGGCATGATGAATAAGATTTTAAATTTTTTTCCTTTTTTTAATACTCTATGGTCCACCTACTGAACATACCATGGAACTTTTTGGTCTGTGTGTTTTGGCATCGAGTATTTTTACCACTTGATTAAAACGTTATCAAGGGATATTATCTTCATTGGAGATCCTTCTAGAAAAGTCACGCGTTTTGTGCTCGATTTGTTTTTCTCTTTGAAGGAGAAGTTTATTGGCCCTTGGCTCCAAGGTGTTGGGATTTGTTGGCCTTTACAACATTTTTAGCTTTGAGATATCAGTTGAATATTTGACTGCTAAAGCCTAGAAGAATCCCTCCAGTCTTGCAATCTTAACAACCAAGCTATTAGGCTCGATTCATTAAGAACGTAGTTAAGTTGGGCTCATTGGATAATAGCATTGGAGTTAGGTTGTGCTTGATACGCTAATGCACATTGCTAATTCTAGAGAATGTTAAGGATTAGAGATCTATGAAATATTTGTCTATTAAGTTCAGCATGCTAAGCTTGTTTGGTGAGGATTAAAATCAGATTTTTAGTAATTTTTCTATAAAAGTTGATGAAATGTACGGTTGAAAAGTTGTGAGTATTGTTAATATTAATTGTTGACTTTGACTTAAATTTAAATTTGGATTTCAATTTCTATCAAACATGGGCTAAATCTGTTGTAGATAATGTCGTACCCGAATAAAAGAGGAAGACGTGTGAGATGTTCATACATTGTCCTGCTCAGTTAAGAGATTGGGTATGACTGAAATAATTAAGAAAGAAAGATACATGGAATACTTGTCTAATGAGTAGTCTATTATTGATGGTAAAAATTTTGAACTATTAAAAATTAACCAATATATAAGCTCTTGAACTACTATTCTTCACATTGCTAATATTTTAATATGGTGCTTGAAGATTGAGCCCTCGTTTGGCCTAGTGATGGGAAAAAAATCCGCTCCGCTCCGTCCCGCCCCATCTAGCCTTGGGTCACGGGGCGGGGCGCCCTGTCCCGAATCCGCCCCGTGAAGAATAAAAAAAATAACTACAAATTAAAAAAAAATTAGTTAATTGAAATTTTTTGAAAAAATAAACAGGGCAGACCTGCACTCGCACTGCCCGCCTGCCTCGAGCCACGCTCCCCTTATTCGTTCCCAATAATCCAACTGATATTTGATTGTTAAATCCATATTCGATTTGTTATGTTATGAGATATTTGATCCGATAATCCGATCAAAAATTAATAAAAATTAGGAAAAAATTGATTTTATGTGTTTTTAAAATTTTTGAACTAACTTGAGCCCCATTTATTTTACTAGTAAGTCCAATAGTGACTTCTACAATTATAATGTTCTTTTTTAAAGGAGTGATCATATTCTAGTTTTCTATTGACATTCGATGTGGGATAAGGTAAAATTGAATTTCAATTTTA
>CAIGRL010226409.1:0-11002 GCA_903798325.1 Fraxinus xanthoxyloides
ACTTTACTACATTCACGAGATAAGTAGTTTCGTTTGTAACACCCACAACATTGAATCAACAAAGAATAATGCTCCTTGACTGAATGTTTTTTTTGTCCAATCATGTGTTGACACACATCTCCCCATTTTTGAATGTATCATGGAACCTGTAACAAGTCCCATTAACAAATGACATTAAACTCCACCTTGACGCCATCCTCCAATCCAATGTTTGTTCAGAAGAGAGAAACCAAAAGGAAATAAAAACAAATTATAATGGCAAAATAAAATACATCCTGCATCAGTGTTAACAAATTACATAAGCCCACAAAACAGTTTTACATTACACACTTGGAAGTCACTTGTTACAACATATTTGGCCTAGAGCAACATGCAAACTCAAAAGAAGTAATCTAACCAGGAGAAAACCAAACCATTTCAACTCTGCACTAAAACAGAAGCGATTTTTTCAGAAAATCTACCTACGTATCAACTTTTTATCCATTATTATATTAGAATGATCAATCACCCAAATTAGGACTGCTGCAGGACACATTTTTCGTAGAGAGCTAGAATTTCCTTTTCGTTGGGATTCTTCAATTGAAGCAGCTCAGCACCAAAATTGTGTTTGGTAAGCTCCTGATTTAGTTTCTGTATTGTAAACTTAGTATAGTCCTCCGAATAGGTTTGTTGGCTATCGGTTTGTTCATCACCTTTGAACACAGAACCACCATCTTCGGGACTGGAAAACTTCAGAGGGCTTGTTGTACTCTTGGACCTCTTGTTCCTCTGGTTACTCTGTCATTTGCACCAGTATCTTGAACCGAGTCGAAGCCCATTTCATAGTCATCTGTCCTACCACGTTTGCTATGGGAAGCAGTTCTTCGTTTATTGTCCAACGTTTTTTCATTAAATTTAAGAGCAGTCAATTCTTGAGAAAGTTCATCCAGCTTTCCTTGCGTAACTTGCAACTGAACAGACAATGCCTCTGCCCTGTTGTTTGCTTCAGCATGTGCAGCTCGCTCACTCTCCAGAAGACTTTCAAGTACCTGAACTGTACTCTTCCTCTGGTGATTGTTAGATTCCAAAACGGAGTCAATTTCTTTTTCACGTTCTGCAACTCTGGCCTCCAGAGTAGCAACTCTAGACAAAGCATCCATTTCAGCAGCTCAATATCTATCTACTTCATCAGCTAAGTCGGCCTTTTGTCTCTCCAAACTTTCAAGTTGCCTCTCAGCCCTCTCAATTTGTGCCAATCTTTCCATAGCTATTCGTCGAATCTCACTCTTTTCCTTCTGGGCAGTGACTGCTTCTGCTCTCACTTTATCAGCCAACTCAGTTGATCTTTTAGCCTCTCTTTCAGCTGCTTTACACCTGTCCAGGACTTCCTCAAATCTATTAAACTCGGATTGGTACTTCTGCTCCAGGTGAAATTTTTCCTGTTCCAGCATCCTAGCTTCTCTTTCATATGATTGTGCAGAAGCATTTGCACTCTCTAACTTCTGGCCCAACTCCTTGATTTGGAGCTTTAAGGCTGATATTTCTAGATCATAGTTCATTATCTTTGACTCAGCAGCCTGCAGAATGTACAGGAAGCAGTGATGGACCAATACAAATTATCATAAACAAAATAATCCAATCTCAATACCTGCACCCCAGATTACACAATACCAGTCAATCCTTATTACAAAAGTCAACATAATTCTGAAAGCACCAACAGCACATTACTTCTATGTAGCTTCATACCATTTCAGATTAATTTCCCAAAATTTCTTTTACAAGCCAACCTACTATTAACCGAACAGGATTCCAAAACCAAGTTGAATTTCCACTCCCTCCCTCCTCGTTGGGGGAATGGAAGTGGGGTCAGTGCTAGGAGAAAACCGGTACAAATCACGGCATGCAACCTGCTGGAAACAGGTGCTGGTGTTGGAGTGCAGGTATTCCCATTTGTTTGGGGGGAGAGAGAGAGAGGGGTGTCTTTCCAAAAATAAGTGCAAACCTGGAGCCAAGATATGGCACGACAAACACTCTTGAATAGTCCTTGTTTCCAACAATTTTAATAATCAAGTCAGTAATTATAGTAATTATAACACGAAACTTGACGAAAAGAACTGTTTTTCAACTCTATAGAATTGTAACCAATTAGGGACCCTGACAGAACAAACCCAAATACTGTATTTAACTTGCCAAGAATCGTATGCAATGGATATAAACCAATGTTTTAAAAACCAACCCGGCCATCCACCTGGAAAAGAGAGAAGGTCAAGGGTTTGAACCGGTGATTTTTTAAAAATTCAAAAATATATGTACAAATAAAAAATTAAAAAATATACATTTACATAGGTTGAATAGATTAAATCAGGAACGGGTCACGGGTTTTCCAAACATTGGCTGATTTAATGGGTTTCGGGGAGGGTTTTTAATTAGAGGTTTTATTAGCCAAACCAGACCGGTTTTTGTCCCGATTTCCCGGTTGAACAGGCCGGGCCGCTCCGGTTTTTAAAACACTAATATAAACGCACCAAAGAGAATAAAGTTCTCATAATCTCACCTTCAATTCCAAACTCAAAGTGGTCAAACGCTGCTCAGCTTGCTCAATATTAGATGTCTTATCCTTTATTTCCTTCTCCTGCCATTCCACACACAAAAAACGTAAATCAACAATCATGATCTCCACATACTCGGGTAAATGTGTGTACCAGCACCTGCACCCACCCACCCGTGCAGAGATAGAGAGAGAGCAAGTGTTAAAATAGATTTTTCACCTTTTCTGCAAGAACACTAGAGAATTCAGCCCTCAGAGCAGATTCTCTTACTTGTGCTTGATTGTTTGCACGGTCTTGAACATGTGAAGCCTTCTCAAGAGCATTTTTTGCTTCTCTAATAGCAACTTCGTATTTTCGTTTCCACTCCTCTGCCTCCTCTTCAGCAGAGTGAGCTTTCTCCTTAGCTGCAGCTAGCCTTGCTTCGGCAGCAGAACTCTTGGACCTGAGCATTGTTATTTCTGCACTGGCCTGCTCTTCCTCAGCTTTCTGCTTTGCTGAGACCTGCTCATATTTCCTTTTCCAATCCATGGATTCTTGCCTTGCTGTATCAAGTGTCTTTGTTAAGCCAGAGCATCTCTCTTCCAAAGAACTACATTTGCTCTGCAAATTGGTTATACGAGTCATATAATCATCTGCAAGCTTCTTCTTGTCCTTGATAGCATCTTCATAACGATTCAAATATTCAGACTTGTAGTTCTCGCTAGCTTCGAGTTGTTTGTTAAGCAAAATCATTTTGTCTTCAATTGAACGGCATTTTAAAGCCAGAGAACTCTTTTCTGCTCCGATCTGATCTATTTGCTTCTTAATGAAGTCAAGAAGTGGACCTTCGAAGCTGGAGAGTTTGATATTGTTAAGTACAGCCACAGATCCAAATCCATAAAAAGTAAATAATATGATGCAGACCTTTGTTGTAAAAACATGACAACTTTATGCCACTTCTCTGGTCCATGACAAGTAGCTTCGTATTTCAACAAAAGCTCGTCGAGAACCTGAAAGAACATTAGAGATGTCACTTTCCTATGCATCTGCTTACTCTTAAACTGGTATCACTTACAACTTATCTATACAAAATTTAAAAGAGAGAACAGCATTACAGAAGAAGCAACTTTCTGAAATGAAGGATTACCTTGAAAACACTATCTACTTTTACACCAGGGGCATGACAAGCTGACCTCAGCTCCTTTTCCATGTTCTGTAAAGTGTTCGTACATTGTAGATAAGCCTCTCTGAAAGCATCCCTCTTGATATCCTGCAATCTTACCCAGTCCAAATTAATAATTGTATCAAGCAAACAATAATTCACATTCAAAGTACTGTAGCTCCTATGGGCCTTTAAACACGCTTGTCTTATTACAAGATGAAGATCCGAAAGTCATGAATTTAATACAATTACTTCACAGGCCTCGATCATAAATGTGTTCCACAATGCAAACTTCATGTCAATTTGGGTGATCTTGCATGAACCAGTAACGTTTAAGATTAAACAAATGTAACTTATTCAGATCATTAGATGTTTTGACACTCTTAAAGAGCTATCTAAACAGCACAACCAACATAAAACTCATTATTAGTACAAGGCACTATAGAGTAGGGACCGAGCACCTTTTCATGAATAAAAGTCCATTGGCACAAATTTACTCCAAAGTTGCCAATAATGAAAGAGTGTTTCAAAAGAGTGTTTCAATTAAAGTGGTAATACGAAGAATCACAGAGATGCTCAAGACTTGCAGCCAATGAGGGGAAACATTTACATTTTTCCTTTGTATCTTCAAAATTTTTAAGTTCTATTTCCACCACCCTTGCCTTCAACAGTTTTTAATAGTCAGAGCAACATCATGAGAATTCTCATAACGATAGAATGCAGCACTACAGACTCACTTTGGTGGGAAAATGGAGGTAATACAGAAAAGAGAAAAGCAGCCCAAAGAAAGTAGAAGTTGATTACAGTAAAAACGTTTGTGCCCCTAATGCATGTTCAGACGATATGTGCCAGGTCCACAACAATATGGAAAAAGATGGAAGAAAATGTTTACCTCAAATGCCTTCTTTAAGAAATGCTGGAGACGCTGTTCATACTTTTGCCTAATTGAACCAGTCCCTACAGCAGTAGCATTAAATGCAGCCAGCGACTTCTGAGCCGCGTCTTCATGTGCTTCTCTTAGTGCAGCCTAGAAGACTTCACAAATTAGAAAACAAATCAAAATGTAAAAGCTATGGAAATATGA
This sequence comes from Fraxinus xanthoxyloides, assembly GCA_903798325.1. Classification (NCBI taxonomy): domain Eukaryota; kingdom Viridiplantae; phylum Streptophyta; class Magnoliopsida; order Lamiales; family Oleaceae; genus Fraxinus; species Fraxinus xanthoxyloides. The sequence continues at coordinate 4,754 of CAIGRL010226409.1, forward strand.
AATGCTTACTTCCTCTGGAGGCTTGGACCGGTCAAATGCAGACATGTAGACTTCAGTGGCCAATTCATATGCTCTCTGACACTCCGCTTCTTCAACGCTCTGGAGAAGACAATGATGAAAACCTCAATACGAGTATAAAAATAACTGCTACAGAACCGATATTCAATTGGAGCAACATTGATATATTTCCTTCAAGAGTTACTTTAAGCAAGTTATAACTAATTAATTACAGGACAAAGAAATACAATAACGAGAATAAAACCACGTAAAAGACCCCATTCTGTCACAAAATACACATCTAGGAGAAGAGAAACATGTAAAAATGCACTTTCTGTCTTGAAGAAATTTACAAATATTTAACTCCATACGTGTCTCTTAATCACCTGGTGTTTTACTCATAAGAAATCAAATGAACTGAGGTTTTTTAAAGACGTCCTTCAAGACATATGGATTGTTTAAATGCACTAGCCATTATGCCATGCAAAGAACATTACTGAAATGCTTGAAATGCTTGCATTTTAGAGGATGCCGTAATTAAAATCACATTCTCATTTTTTTTTTCTTAGAAAACATTAGACTAAAATATTTCATATGAAAACATGTTCTTCGATATCTAATTTTAATCAATATTTTACATGCAAAACATTAATTCTGTCCAAAATTTTACAAGTTCTCCATAGCATTTTAGAAGCATTTTGAAAAACTGGGACGTTGACTACTGGACATGCATACATATATAACCCTTGTTTGGTAACTATTATTTCCAAAATACATTTCTCTCTCTTATTTTCAACCACAAATTCTTCAATAAAATAATATTATACGCAAGCCCAAAACTTTTTTTTATTTTTTAACCACATTCTCCAACAAAATACTATTCAAAAATGCATTTTGGGCAAAAAATGGGGCTCAAACATGTGCATAACATAAATCACAAACAGTGGAGCAACCATCTAGGAGCATAACAATATCCATCCATTAGTATAAGGATGCCAAAAACTGAGGGTGACTTGGTGATTATAAAAGTGAAACCACCATTAGTGTTAGCCAAAACAATACAAATACTTGACCAAAAAAGACATAACAGTTTTAAAAGAGGAACGAGAGAAGACAATAAATACCTGCCACGAAGAGGTTATTGTGGGCACAGCACCATTATTAATAGCATCTAGAAATGATTGAATAATACGGGCAAAAATGGGTCCAGTCATCACTGTTGACCCTACTCGCTTGGGCCTTGTCCTCTCAAAAACAAATCTTGTTAAAGCATCTAAACCGGATCTAAACTCCGGCATTAATTTGTCCAACTGCATATAAAAGGCGAGTTACGAAAACCCTCACACAGAAGAGTAAATAAAGAAGATACCATCCATAACAAAAGTAATAGTCAACTGATCAATCATGTCATAAGACATCACAACAGGAACCACTTACTGGAATCTGATCGAGTCGCTGGAGATCGTTCTCATTGCTCAGAGGCCGAACTAGCGGATAGCACTCTCTATCTGGGAAAAGAGCTCGAATGGACTCTCGTATCTAGTAAATATTTTTTTCAGAAGTTAAGACATCAACAAAATCATTGACCTTCCACAAATAAGATGAAGAAATGAGAGCTACAACATTGGGCTATCGACAAGGTATAGAAGATGATCCAATTGTTTCATGTACGAGTTCAAAATGAGAGTATTGACTATCACATAAGTCTAGGAAGATAAATTTGAAAAAGGGAAATAAGAGAAACCTCATTCTTGGAAGCTACATCCTTTCCGCCACCTTGAATTGGCCTCAGAGCCAGCTCTAGGTAGTCACGTGGAGTGATCTTGCGATTATCTTCGACCAAGTCCAAATAAAAATCCTGCAAGTATGTACTCATATATTAGGATATGCTCAGAAATAGAGATCAACTGCTAATTGATTGCGATCAAAATAAACAAGAAAGCAGAATAAGATCCAGTTAGAAATGGGGAACAAATAGTCAATAGAGAAAGATTCTTTTCTTATTACCCTTAGAAGCCACACAAAAATTGGAGAGAATTGCCCAAGTTCTGAAGCTGTACTCCTTCCCCCAGAAGCTCTGACACGAATGTGCTTAGTCATCTCAGTCACAAGAGAGAGGCGATCCAGTGCAGCCTCATCAATACCACCCATCTGAATTGAGGAATTAAAGAATAAGTTACTTATGCTTGCAAAAGTGAAAAAGGAAATGGGGTCTTGAACTATAAAGGTAAAGAGCCTATAATATAGCCCGACTCCCGGAGAAATGAACAAAGGCGTCATACAAAATCTTCCATACCTGGTTGTAGATGAACATGCTTGATAAGAGGACCGCCAAAGAGAATATTTGTGTGCTATATGTTCCCTGTTAAAATACGAAAATTTAAAACAAAATAACAAGGAAAAGAGAAATTAGGACACAAAAGCACAAGACAAGAAATGTAAATATGAAAATGCAGTCCAAATATAATGGATTGTATCGATAATCAAGAACAAAGAACAATGCTACATATTTCCTGTTCAAATATGGGTGCATCATGTATAGATGCAAAATACGACCTGAAGATGAAACAGGAGTAGTACTAATCAAAAGTTATCCGATATTTTTACAACGCTAGGGTAACAAGAATATAAACCTGTGTATTATATAAGGAAAAAAAATGGTATACAAGGACATTTTTCAAATAAGCATCAACATAGAAGATAGGAATATAACCGTTTGGTCATAAGCATCAATTCCTTCTGTGTCTAAGAGTAAAAGACTGTATTCTGTTCCATCAAGAGCTGTCCTCCTGAGCGGTGCACTCCACAGCCAAAGACCCTTAGTACATGGACGATGTGTTGACGCCACTTGAAATCCATTACTCCGGCCAAGAAGCTACAATTATAGATGAAAGAATAAGCTCATTTTCATACTCCAGATCTAAAAACAGTTTTTTCCTTTAAATTTGGAAATAACGACATCCTAATTAAGAATGAAAAGGTGTATAATCCAAAAGATAACATAACTAATGTCTTACTATTATTACTGCAAGACACTACAAATTCAAATCACTGTCAACATTCCCTCACAACAAATAAGATCAATTTATTAGCACATGAGTGACACTAAATAACCTACTTCAGGTAACAATAAATGGAGCAACATGCAGCAAACCAAGAAAGCAGGAGGAGGCCAACTGACATCATCCCAAGTGTCCACATGCTATCAAAATAGCATCCAAGTTAAAAACACATCCATCTTAATCCTGAAACTTCACTCCCAGTAAAAGACAGCTACAGAAGTTAACTGAAGACCAAGAAATCATTCCAGGTCTGACGTGCATCATTGAGTTCGTAAAACTGTCCAAGCTCTATGATTTCTTCTACTGCAAACTCCAAGAAAAACTTCTGAAGATGATGTAGAGCACTCAATTCCTTAACAGTTCAACAAAAAACTTTGTACACTACCATTCTTGCCCTCTTCTCTCGCTCTCTCAACTTTTTGTCTCCCTCTATCTCTCAATATTAATTTATATACCTAAAAAAGACTCCAGATTCTTCAATATTAATTTATATACCTGATTTAATATGAAGCTCTTGCCTTGGCGAGAACGGCCGCAGACAGAGACTACACCAACGTGTTCCTTGACGAGCTGAAGCACCGCCACGGCCTCGGGATCCAATTGAAACCTCCCTTTTTCATCACAGTATACGAGGCGAATCGGCCTCGCTGGTCCGGCGGTCATACTGGTCGCCGCAGAAACAAGAGTTTGCGGTGACGGCGTCTGCGGCGAATCGCCTCTGTTAAAAAACCTCATCATATTTGTAGTGCGTATCGAGTATATACGTATCTGGTGAAATCGAGAGAGAGAGAGACAAAGGAGACGAGAGCGCAATCCCTTTTTAGGTGTTCGTTTCAGTCATATTATTTTGAAAAAATGTATTTTGAAATAGTAGATTGATGGAAAATATATGATTAGAAAGGAAGAATAAGTTATTGATATAATGAAAAATATTATTTTATTAAAAAATGTGTGATTGAAAATGAGTAGAAGAATGAAAATAAGAATTTTAACGTGTACCAAACGCTAAATGCTAGAGAGGGAAATGGAAAAAAAAGGTATCAAATACTCTTTTGCACGAGTTCTTGATGCCTCGATGAGACGTTGTAAAACAAGTTCAGGCATTAGGAATTGATTTGGAAGCAACTCCAATACTATTTTATACCCTAACACAAGCTTTGTTGTATTCATTCTCAAGCATTGTGAATAGGTTTGTTGTAGTGGGAGTTCATGTTAATAAATTGAAGGCGTATCTTGACTTGATAAAAAAGGGTATTATCTATTAAAGAATACCTTGAATGATGGCAAAGGTCAAAGTCAGACTATAGTAAACATTTAATGAAAACACCATCATGACATGACATGACATGACAAAACAAGTGTTACTTGAATGATGTGATGACATCTGGTACATGTCTAAGGCCTAAATGTCATCATGATTTTATCGCATTCGAACTCTCCAACCAAACGAATACTTACAAACATGCAATGACACACAATCCTACGTGGGTGTTTGGTGAAAATTAAAATTAGATTTTTAGTAGATTGTGATAGAAGTGTTTGAAATGTGTAGTTAAAAAGTTGTGGGACCATGAAAAATGTGGTTATTATTAATTATTTTACTTTGACTTAAATTAAAATCTGATTTTAATCTGAAACAAATATGACCTATATTAGATTACTATAGGTCGACATGCGGCGAGCTCAAGTCCAATAGCCCATACAAAGGGATGAAGGACAAGTTGAAGATCAAATGAGGAGTTTGGGTAAATAAAATAGAAATTCAAATGCAGAAGAACATACGTCACCAGCCATGTAAGCAGCAATTTGAAAAGCAACCCACGACAAATCATTAAGTCAAGAAGGGTTTAAAAAGGAAGAAGGAATATTTTGTTGGTTCAGAAAGTTGTTATTAGGCCTAGGAATTCAAGGGTTGTAGATTACTATAATAATATATTATTTTTACATTTTGAATTTGTTAAATGTTGGTTTTTTTAGAGCATTTCTAAAAGGCTTTCGATTTTTAAAGAATATATTCTATCATTTAAAGAGTATCTATAAATTTAGAGAATTAAAATTTTGAAACACTTCAACAAAATCTTTATATTTATCACTCAATTTTACTACTTTCAAAAAATATTTATTATTTTTTTATCTTTTATTTTAACTAACTTAACTTTAGATTATTTTATCATTTTCCTATATTAAAAATTGAAAATACTTTGATGTATTTAATTATTGAGAGTGAGTTTGACTCTCAAAATTTGGAGAGTCAAATGCACTCTCTAAATTGAAATGTTAATTTAAAGAGTCTCTTGGAATACGATTTTAAATGTTGACTTTTTAAAATAGAGAATATCTCATATTTAAAGAATCTCTCAGAGATGTTCGTATATTCTATATATTCAACAACTATATAGTCCTTTTATAAATACATAGAGAATGAATACAACGTTTCAACTCCCCCAAATTAATATATGCAATTCCTTTCAAAGGTGTAATGGGTGTATTTCATTCGTACTTTAGATATTATCTAAATTTGATATTTAACTAATTTCTATAAGTTTTAGAGCGTTTTAATGTGTATTTTGATATTGTGATATATGTTGATTAAAATGAAGGAAATAAGCAAAAGTGGAGAAGGTAGCTAAATTGTAAGAGATCCAAAGTTTGGGGACCAAAGTGAAAATGCTCCAAAGTTGTGTTGGACCTCACAATAAAGATTCGAGAGTGTTATGAGTCAATTGGATGAAGAGAGAAGTTAAAGGGATGAAATATAGGCAAATTATGATCACATATCAATTTCCAACCGGAAAAGTTATACTTCGAATTTTCAGTCTCATATTGAGACTCGTTTTTTATACAGCAAGCGTTTGAATTGGAAAATGATATCTGAAGTAAAGTTGTATCCCTTAGAGTTATCTTTCCAATGCATCTTGAATTGCCTCAATCAGATATCGGGAGAAAACTTTATAATAAAAATACTAAAAGATGCATAATGCTGAATTTTCATCCGAAACTGGGCACCGCAGCGCCACAGTTGCTAAAATTGTGGCGTCGAGCCGCTGCTGGGTGAGATAAAAAGTTTTTGAGTTTTTTGGACTCTTTTCTTGGTCCAAACGACTCCAATCATTTCAAAACTTCAAAACACTATAAATACAACATTTAAGACCTAATTCTAAGGGGAAGGACGGTTCAAGAGGCAAGGGAG
>CAIGRL010226430.1:0-12545 GCA_903798325.1 Fraxinus xanthoxyloides
GGTCCGAGGCCTCCGTAAGAAAAATGAAGAATTGGAAAAAAGGATAGAGGCCTCGTCGAACTGGGTGGCTGAGGTGGCGAAGGCTAAGAAGAAGGTTGAGGAGAAGTGGGTCATGGCCACCACCCAACTAGATTAAGTCAAAATGCAAGTAAATCAGCTCAAGAACAAGCTACACGAATCTGTTTCCCAGGTGACGGCTCTGACAAAAAGAGTCGACCAGGCTAATGACCACCAAAGGATTGCCTCGGAGTTTCTAGTCGAGGCCAACAAACAGAAGTCGAATTGAAGACGCTTTCCAAGGCCCAAGCAGAAGAAATCGAGTCTCTAAAAGCCAAAGTGAAGACAGTTGGGGATTCTACAATCGAAAACTACAAGGATAACTTCGACAAGACATAAGAATATGACGACTTCGCCAACTGTTAGGCTTCATGGAGTGTTCAGGAGATCATGACTCGTCTGCGAGAACGGCATCCTGAGCTGGACAACACCTTCTTGGAGGAAGAGTTCAAAGGCTATATTGGGGGTCGACCAGTGTGGAGGAAGAAGAGGACAGGGCAGGGGCGATTATAAACGTAGATTAGCCCTTTTTGTATCCCTTCTTCTTGTATCGGCTTCGACCCTAGTTTTACTTAATGAAATTCCTTTTTCGAGGGCTGTTACTTCGTTATAGTATAATCGTATCAGTAAATTTAACCACTTAATAAAATGGAAGTAGCCAATGAATGATAAGTATAATCGCATCGGCTAAACTTAATCACTTGAGAAATGGAGGAAGCCAATGAATGAGAAGTACGATAGCATCGGCTAAACTTAACCACTTAAGAAAATAGAAGAAGAAAATGAATGACAAATATAATCGTATCGGCTAAACTAACCACTTAAGAAATTGGAAAAAGCCAATGAATGAGAAGTATAATCGCATCGGCTAAACTTAACCACTTAAGAAAAAGGAAGAAGCCAATGAATGACTAGTATAATCGCATTTGCATGAAGATGTGTAATGTATGGACATGTCCTACCTTAACAGAGATGGCACCTGCACCATTTCTAACTAGGTAGATTCCATTGGTAGAGGTGACCTCATCGAGGCTATCACCTCTGTAAGGCTGTCAAATATGTGAATACACTCTGCCTTGTTAGAGATGGCACCCGCACCACCTCTGACTAGGCAAATTCCCTTGGTAGAGGTGACCTCATCGAGGCTAGCACCTATGCTAGGCTGTCAAATCTGTGAATAGAGCGCCTTATTAGAGATAGCACCCGCACCACCTCTAACTAGGCATATTCCTTTGGTAGAGGTGACCTCATGGATGCTAACACCTCTGCAAGGCTATCAAATGTGTGAATACATAGGTTCTGCCTTATTAGAGATGGCACCCGTACCACCTTCGACTAAGCAGATTTCCCTAGAGGAGGTGACCTTGTATTAAGACAAAATGAAAACACAAACCAGTTCATTCATTTCATTTGCAATATTTACATAGCTAAAAGATCCCTATTGGTAGTTCTTCCTCAGGTGTTCGATATTCCATAGGTGAGACATTATTTTTCCCTCTAAATCCTCAATTTTGTAGGTGTCATGTCTTACTTCTTCGATGATTCGGTATGTACCTTCCCGATTTGGCCCCGAGGTTCATGTGTCCAGATCCTTAGATGATGGGAAAGCCTTCCGGAATGTTAGGTAGCTGATACAGAAGGCCCTTTTCTTCACTTGGCATTATAGTATCGTATCATCTTGCGTTGGTAAGAGGGGAGTCTAGCCTGAGAGTTTTCTATCTTTTCTTCAATAAATTCGAGTTCAAGCCTTATCAGATCATTATTTGTCACTTCATTGAAATGGATGCGACGAGAGATGGAACGCCAACTTCCACGGGGCTCATTGCTTTGACACCATAGGTCATAAAAAATGGGGTCTCCCCAGTTACAGTTTTACAGGTAGTTCTGATAGCCCAAAGGACCTGGGAAAGTTTGTCAACCCAAGCTCCATTTGAAGTGTCTAATTTCCTTTTCAGGGTGAGCTTGATGGTTTTGTTGACGCTTCAACCTGGCCATTGGCTTGGGGATGGTGAGGTAAAGGAAAATGCTTTCTAATCCCGAGCTCATCGCATAAGTCCCTAATCTTTCTGTTGTCGAACTGTTTGCCATTGTCTAAGACTAAAGAGTGAGGTATGCCGAACCTGCATATGATGTTCTTCTAGAGAAACTTTGAAGTGTTTACCTTAGTAGTCATAGACAACGGCTTCGCCTCAACCCATTTTGTAAAATAGTCTATAGCAAAAAGTCGCATTCCTTTAGGTAGAGGACCAATGAAGTCCATTCCCCACTTGATGAAAGGTCAAGGACTGGATACGACAGTGAGTTCTTAGGAGGCCTGCCTCTATACATTGGAGAAGCATTGGCACTTGTCGCATTTGCATACAAACTGTATTACGTCCATTTTCAGGGTTGGCCAGTAATATCCTTGCCTGAGTATCTTGTGGGCCAATGCTGGTCCCCGAAGTGATTCCTACAAACACCTTCATGAACCTCTTTTAGAATGTAATTTGCCTCTTTCTCTCATGTGCATCTGAGGAGGGGGATGAAAATCATCGCTTATACAAAATATCATCCTACAAAATGAAGTGTGTAGCTCTCATTCGAAGTCGTCGTGCTTCGATTTCATTGTCTGGTAAGGTTTGCTCTTTCAAATAAACCAGGATCGGATACATCCATGGTAGAGTACTTTCAATTCACATCAACTCTTCTCCTTTCTTGATAGAGGGTTCCACCAGGTGTTCGATAAGTACTATTTTGAGTAGAGGAGTCCTTACGACTAGCCAGTTTTGATAGAGCATCCACATGGGCATTCTCATGGTGTGGTACATACATTAACTCGAACTTTTCAAAGTTGGGAAGGAAATCCATAATTAGCTTCAGGTATGTTGTCATGTGTTTGTCCCTGGCTACGAAGTTCCCCATTGACCTGATTCACCACCAAATATGAATCACTGTTGACATTCAATCTCTTCATCTGTAATTCCTTAGCCAACCGAAGTCCAGCGAGAGAGCTTCGTATTCAACCACATTGTTGGAAGCCTTGAAGCCTAGCCTTACCACATAGTTAAGTTTATACCCCTCTGGGCTTTCCAAAACAACGCCACCCCGGAGCCTATCTCTTCGGAGGAACCATCTACAAAGAGGTTCCAAGTGGGGGGTTCTACTGGCACTATATTTACTTCGACCTCAGGGGCTTTGGCGAATTCTGCAACAAAATCAACTAGGGCTTGTCCATTGATTGCCGTCCTGGGTAGGAATGTTATGTCAAACTCACCGAGCTCCACTGTTCATTTTAGTAACCTCCCTGAGGTGTCTGGCTTCTAAAGGATCTGTCTTAGTGGAAAATCTATCAAAACATGAATATTGTGAGCCTGAAAATATGGCCTCAGCTTTTGAGATGCAGTGACTAGGGAGAGAGCCAACTACTTACATTGTAAATTGGTAATTGATGCGTCTCTTTCTCCCTCACAAATACCGAGCTGATTGAGTCTATAGCCATTGCTAAATATAACAACAGAGGCTCTCATTCCTTTGGTTTGTTCAATAGAGGAGCTCATCCTAAGTAGTTTTTCAACTCTTGAAACGCCTCTTTGCACTCTGAGGTCCATTGGAATCTTTCCCCTCCTTTGAGGATTTTGAAGAAGGGTAAGCACTTTTCAATGGCCCTTGAGATGAAGCAATTGAGTGCGGCTATCCTACCGATAAGCTGTTGTACTTCTTTGGGCTTTTGCGGAGATCTCATTTCAACCAATGCCCTGATCTTTTCTGGGTTGGCCTCTAGTCTCCTTTGATTCACTATGTAACCCAGGAACTTACTTAGGGCCACACCAAAAATGCACTTAAGAGGGTTTAACCTCATGTGATATTTCTTTAGTATCTAAAAAGCTTCGTCCAGATGTTTTATATGCTTCATGGCTTGGAGACTTTTCACTAGCATGTCATCAACAAAGACTTTCAAGGTTCTACCGAGCTGATTAGCAAGCATCTTATTTACCAACCTTTGGTAGGTAGCCCCGACAATTTTCAGGCCGAAAGGAATCACCTTGTAGTAGTAGAGTCATTTGTTAGTAATGAAAGGAGTGTTGTCTTCGTCGCCTGGGAACATAAGGATCTGATTGTAGCCTGAGTAGGTATCCATGAAGCTTAGTAATTCGTACCCCGCAGTCGAGTCAACCAATTGGTCTATTCGGGGAAGTGGAAAGCTATCCTTTGGACAAACCTGACTGAGGTTAGAGAAATCAATACATACTCTCCATTTACCGTCATGCTTCTTCACAAGTACGAGATTGGATATCCATTTCGGATATGTGGCTTCTCTAATGAAGCCGATGGCAACTAACCTCTCCACTTCTTCCTTTAAGGCTTTGTACCTTTTGCCGTTTAATGCCCTTCACTTCTGTCTGTACAAAGTACAGTTCGGGTCAATATGTAGATGGTAGCAGCTGACCCTGGGTCTATTCCAGTCATATCTTCGTGTTTCCATACGAAGATATCCATGTTCTTTCGAATGAACTTCTTCAATCTTTCATTTGTTTCCTCTTCCAGTTCCTTTTCGACCTGAAGGACCTTAGTTACATCCTACGGGTCTACTGGATAACTTTCCAGTTCCTCCATAGGGGCTATCTGTGATTCTAATTCAATCACCCAAGGATCCAATTCTTCCAGGGTAATTTCAGGTCGGGCTTCTTCCATTATAACATCCGGCGTTTGGGGTTGTCCTTCTCTAGGGATCTCTGACATTTCTGCCTCGAATACCATGTTTATTCATAGCTTATCTTTTTTCAAGGAGTTAAGGTAGCATTCTCTAGACCCCATTCGATCGCTTCAAACGGTGGCTATTCCCCGTTTGGTGGGGAAATTTCATACACAGATGATGTATGGAAGTAACTGCCAGAATTCCTTTAATGTTGGTCTTCCTAACTTTCCATGGTAAGCGGATTGGCGATCCACTACCAAGAATTCCATAAAGTGATGTGCCACTTTCAGCGATGCTCCAATCTCCATCGCCAAAGTGATCTTGCCACTGGGGATAATACTATCCCCAGTGAACCCTTACATGGGTGAGTTCGTGGGAGTGAGCTCATGATCTACTATCATTTTGTCAAAAGTCGTACCGCATAGGATGTTGAAATAGCTTCTATTATCCACCAACATGCGCTTCAGCCTATTGCGGGCCACTACGGCTCTTACTACTAAGGCATCAAAGTGTGGGAAATGCACATCTGCTGTATCCTCCTGAGTAAAGGTAAGGGGATCTATAGTCCTTCCCCCTTGGGATTGGTTCACTATGTAGCTGGTCATGGGTGGAGCTCTTGCCTCCTTAGTGTAATTTCTTTGAGCATTTCTAGGTTCACCTCCTACGTGGGGTCCACCGATGATCGTGTCATTTTTGCATATGGGTTGGTGCTCATTCGAGGTGGTAATGTCCCTTCTAGGATGCTGATCTCTCCCAGGCCTTTCCCTATCGTTGCTTCTGGCTAGATCGGTGCTAGGTCCAACATTTTCATAAGCCAACATGGGTACGACAGCCACATCATGCTTGACCTCAGTCCATTGTTGGCTCACAATTTGGGGAGTGGGTCTTCTGTCGATCTGCCTTTAAGGTGGAGGAAGCCCTTGAGCCACCCTATTTCGATGGTCGATCATTTCTTCATTAACAATCTCAACCTTCATAATCTCTACCAGCTCGTCATAAGTAGGTGGATTTTTGCTTCGAACATTTCTCCAAAACTGTGTGTTCTTGTTCAATCCTTCTTTCAAAGCTGAGAGAGCTTCCTTATCCGTTACTTGCTTACAGTAAGTAATCTCATCGGTGAAACAAACGAGGTAATTTTTCAGGGTCTCTACTGCTGCTTGCCTTATGTATTGTAAGCGCCGGATTGACGCTTCTCTCTCATTCCTTGAGAGGTACTAGTTCAAGAAGGCCTTCTTTAAGTCAGACTAGCTCCTTGTGCTAAATGGTGCCAACCTGCTGTACCACATTTTGGCTGCCCACTAAGTGTTAAATGGAATGCCCTGCATTTCAGGACTGGAGAGGCACCTTGAAGACTCATCTGCATTTTGCATTTTGTATTTGTTGAGGTGCTTCTTTGGATCGCCCTTTCTTTCATATTTCGAGATTTTGGGGAGAACGAAGTTATGTGACATGGGAAACTGTGGAGTTCCCTGGAGAAGAGGAGGTTGTCATCGTCATCATCCAGCTCATAAGATTGGCAAGGTCCGTCAGAGTCGTTCCCATCTGCTACAGGACATGATGAGGTGGATGATGGGCAGTTCTATCCTGGTTCCCTCAATCTTCCAGGTTCCGCCTCTCTTGCCTATTTCTAGGTGGATGGGCTTGGACCTCTTGATTTTGTACTTGCATGAGGAGCTCTTGCATGGCTGCATTCTGGGCGGCTATGACCCTCATGTTGGCGGCCATATAGGCCAACTCAACAGTTAGTAGTGTGGCAATTCAACCACCTCGCGATACCGATGGTGAGGTCACTGCTGCGTGACGTTTGTTCGGATAATCTCTTCTTCAGAGACATCCCTTATTCTTCTTGGATTCACCTCTTCTTTATTGAAACTCATGATCTGAATGATAGTTTCCTTCCCAAGAGCGCAGTCTTGTTGTGCAACTTCTAATTCTTTCTCAAGAATCAATCCATTTTTCAAGGGTGGATATCAATCGAGTAATCAAACAAGCTTTTTTGCGGGAATACTTGTGGTTAAAGTAATTTTCCTCAAACAACGTTAATCAGTTGACCCCGAAAAATGGCTCGGACACATGGCGAAAAGGATAAATCTTCACATTAGCTTCTTCCTGCACACATTAGTACACCGTTAGTCACTCAAGCACTCTGATGGTCAAGTCAATTTTTAGATCAACCTGAATGTGGTTGTCGACCGTTTAACAATCAACGGGACGTGGTAGAGAGAGAGTAAATAATATGTGTGTATCTCTAAGCGTGAAGGGGTTTCATAATGTCTTAAGGTTACGAATTTTGGTGAAATTAAGTCGAATCCCTTTTATGATACAATGTAGAGGTATTTATACTAAGGATGGAGAGATGAGAACCATTGGATGAGGAGACAAGTGGCATTAGATCCTCAAGAGCCGTCCCATCCCAGGTATCATCCTGTCAATTCATAGGTGGGGGGACATTTAATGCTCTGTCAAAGGTAGCTGAGTTGACCAGTTGCATTCTGCTAGACGTCTCATCAATCAATCAGGGATTGGATTTTGATAGGATCTTTATACAAAATACCTAGACAGAAGCGGGGCGAGGCAGGCTAGTGGGATAGACTATGTGGAGTACGGGCCTTTGCATTCGCTGTGAGCTGCAGATGAGTTCGGTTCTTTCTTTAGTATTAATCACTTCGAAATGAGGCGATCGACATCTTCGAAAGCCTCATCCCAGACGGGTTCATCTCGTTGATGCGTGGTTTTTAATGGGGATCGGCTCTTAGCTCATCCGCTATGTGACATGATGGGAATCAGTTCTCCTGACACGTGGTAAATGAGGTGTCATGTCCTTAGGTCCCGTAGCACAAGGTCTAAATCTGGAATATTTGAAACAAAAAACTATACGGGCACCCTAGTTTCATGGACTATTATCGGTGGTCATCTTGGAGAGTTATTTATATATTTGGAATCCTCAAGATGTCCACTATAATTTTACCAAACCTCAAATTATTTCTATAAACCATACGGGGTTAAAATGAGTACAAAACCGAGACTGCTTCAGTTATTTTTAGGATTGGATAGTTCTGGCAATCCCATGAAAGAATGCATTTCTCAAAAAATAGAACTCCATTTTATGAACCGTAAAATTCTAGTAAAATAGACTCATAAATGTACAATTACAAAGTGGTCTCACCATAAAATAATGTCCTGAAAATTTCAGATTTAAATCCTAAGTTTTTGCTTATAGGGAAGACTTTGTATTTTTCGAAATACTTACCCTTTTTTGGATTTCATTTACAGTTTAATGCATACCAGATGGATGATAATAATTGGTGGTGTCTTGTGCTATGGATTGATGGAAGGATCTTAGAAGTAATTTAGTTTAGGTTGATGTTTAAGAGTTTAAAATTTAAAGTTTTGAAACTTTATGTTTAATTTCTTATGAGTCAAGATGTTTTGATTTTGAAAATATTGAAGTTCTTTTTTATCTTTAGTTCATATTTCAAACTATTGGGAAAAATTTCTCTTTTAAGTTATGAAATGAATATTCGAATTAATAATTCGGAACATTACATCTTCATTCCTCGTTCTTTTAACAAATGACTATAAAGTTTTCATATCCATGCATTGTAGAGTTTTTAGATGCTTTTCCAAGGTCTATATGTTAGAACTTAGAAGATAAAGAGGAGGGAAATCTATTGAAATTGATTCACACACTTTGAAGTACATGGCTTCCACACTTATAGCCATACATGATACAAAATAAAATGATATTCTATTCAATATTCTACCAACTACCACTACACCAAACTTGCCAAATACATCAACTAGTAGTAGGAACTACAAAATAAAATGATATTCTATTCAATATTCTACCAACTACCACTACACCATACTTGTCAAATACATCAACTAGTAGTAGGATCAAACTAGCTTAACAAATTACAAAAACAAATGCTAGTCCAATTAACAAAAGAAACGTGTGACCATAGAAGACAACGAAAGTGACACTTAATTTATCACTCCTCCTTAACACTTTTGTTGGAAACACCAAGACAATTCTTTAGTGTTTCAAATCTTTCTTTTGGGAGCGCTTTGGTAAATATGTAAGCCACTTGTTCTTCGGAGCTGTAATGCATCAATCTCACTTCTTCCTTTTCTTGAGCTTCTCTGATAAAATGATACTTGATATTAATATGCTTGGTTTTCCCGTGAAACACATGATGTTTTATGTTGGCAACTGCTGATTGATTATCACACAAAATCGTGGTTGCTTCTGGTTGTTGATGTTTCTGATTGATTATCACACACATCATCCTTTATCAATTCAAATTCTGGACCAGAGGAGTGTTTACTTGCTTGCAATTTTCTTGGCATATCTCTATTGGCAAACAAAAATTTATCTGTCAGACTGATCCACCTCCATTCCAAAAAAGTATTTCATCTTCCCTAAATTAGTCATTTCAAAGTATTTCTTCAATTCATTCTTTATCTCATTGATCAAGCCCTCATTGCTTCATGTGATCAAGAGATCATCAATATAAAGTGAAATGATAATCAGGTCCTCTTCCACTGGTTTGATATACAAGGTTTGCTCATTTACACTTTTGTTGAATCCAAGTTTACATAGATGGCTGTGAATTTTGTTGTACCAGCTTCTAGGTGCCTGCTTCAAGCCATAGCAAATACACCTTATCTTCTTCACCCTTTTTGACAAAGCCTTCAGTTTGATCAATGAAAATTTCCTCACTTAACTCTCCATTCAGAAAAGTAGACTTTACATCTAGCTGTTGGATCTTCAGTTCGAATGTACAGCCAATGCAAATAATACTCTTATTGTCTCAAGTCTGACAACAGATGCAAAGGTATCTGTAAAATCAACTTCAAATTGCTGAGAATACCCTTCAACTACCAGCCTAGCTTTGAGTTTATTGATCTACATTTAACTTGGTTTTGAACACCTACTTGATTCCAATAACATTCTTGTTTCTTGGTTTGTCAACAAGCACCCAAGTATTGTTCTTTTCAATTGTTGTCAATTCATCCTTCATAGCCTCTATCCATCCCTTAGATTGTGCAACATCAATATAGCTTACTAGTTCCAGAATAGCAGAGTTACAAGTAGCATAGATATCTAGAAGAGATTTGGTTCTCAACACTTCATTTTCTAAGTCAGTTCCACCTTCAGGTTCAGCCTCAATATGAATTTCTCTTCATTTACATCATTACTAGTATTTTCATTTTGAGAAATCAAACTTGGAACCTCAGTTCTATCCACAGCATTTGACTCCCAGTTCCATAAAGATTTCTCATTACACTTGACATCTCTGCAAGAAATAACCTCGCCGGTTTGTGGATTATAAATTATGTACCCTTTAGCATTGTCACAATATCCCACCAAAACTCTAGCCTTTGCTTTCTGACTGAGCTTATCTCGTTTAACATCAGGTATATGCATATAGCACACACTTCCAAACACCCTCAAATGAGTTATATTAGGCTTAATTCCATACCAAGTTTCATTGGGAGTTAATTTTTCTAAGGCTTTAGTGGGTAGCATGTTCAGCAAATAGACTGAGGTGTTAATAGCCTCAGCCCAGAAGGTTTTGGGAATATCTTTCTCTAGCAACATGCATCTGGCCATCTCCATCACTGTCCTATTTCTTCTTTCACAAACTCCATTCTGTTGGGGAGAGTAAGGAATTATTAATTGATGCTTAATTCCCACTTCCTCACATAATTATTGAACTGATTGCTTATATATTCTGTGCCATTGTCTGTCCTAGTTTCCCTGATTTTACAACAGCTTTCATTCTCAACAAAACTCTGAACTTCTAGAAGACTTCAGACACTTCAGATTTTGATTTGAGAAAGTAAACCCAACACATTCTAGTAAAATCATCAATGAATAAAATAAAGTATCTGCTACCATTCAGGGTTGAAATTTTCATATGGCCATAGACATTAGAATGCACAAATTGGAGTCTAGTTTGGGCTCTTTTAGCTTGGTTTTTGGGAAAAGGAAGTCTAGCATGTTTTCCTTTTTGGCAGATTTCACAAACACACATAGCGTCTCCTATCTTTGGAAAATTTTTCACTAACTCTTGTTTACTTAAAAACTTAAGTGAAGTATAGTTAACATGACCAAACCGTTTATGCCACAATTCAGACTCAACTTCAATGCTAGCATAAGCTTGCAAGTTCACGCCTTTCCAGTCCATAGGAAAGCTTATGTTTCTNCCATTCAGGGTTGAAATTTTCATATGGCCATAGACATTAGAATGCACAAATTGGAGTCTAGTTTGGGCTCTTTTAGCTTGGTTTTTGGGAAAAGGAAGTCTAGCATGTTTTCCTTTTTGGCAGATTTCACAAACACACATAGCGTCTCCTATCTTTGGAAAATTTTTCACTAACTCTTGTTTACTTAAAAACTTAAGTGAAGTATAGTTAACATGACCAAACCGTTTATGCCACAATTCAGACTCAACTTCAATGCTAGCATAAGCTTGCAAGTTCACGCCTTTCCAGTCCATAGGAAAGCTTATGTTTCTCATATCAACTGTCATTAGTTCCACATTATTTTGACCTAGAATTGTACAACTATTATCCTTAAATACTAAGGTATAATTCTTCTTAATTAGTTGCCCAACACTTATCAAATTTTGATCAATATTTGGAACATAGTAGGCTTGCCCCAAACATGTCCAACTACAATCCTTAAATATAAAGGTATAGTTATTCTCAATTAATTGCCCAACACTTATCAAATTCTAACCAATATTTGGAACATACAAGACATCAGAAATGAATTTCTTACCTGATGGAGTCTGAACTGAGACTTTGCCAATACCTTTAACTGCTACATACTCCCCATTTCCAACTTTTACCCTTGAACTGTATTTATCATTCATCTCAACAAAAATGTCTACATTTGATGACATGTGATGAGTGCAGCCACTGTTAAGTAACCATGTATATTCCTTGCTGATTACTATTTGATTCAAGGCTAAGACAAGATGTTCTTCAACTTGATCTTTAGCAACCTTTGCTTGCTGAATTTCCTTATTCTCCTTTCGATTTTTGCAGACCCTTTCAATATGCCCAAATTGCTTACATGACCTGCATTGAACGCTAGCCCTGAACCAGCAATACTTAGGAGAATGACCTTTTGTCTTGCAATGTGGACAAAAAGGGTACTTAGTATTTTTTTTACGAGCCACTTGTTTCCATTTCCTTCTTTTCATTTTGTGGCTTCTTTCCACCAAAATTTGTTTGAGTCATCTGCTTTCCTTTTGCAAACAAAGTACCCTCAACTTGCTCTTCTTGCCTGAATAGTCTTCTCTGTTCAGTAGCTTAGAGAGCATTTACCAATTCAGCTAAGGAAATGGTGGACAAATCTCTTGAATCCTCAAGTAAAGATATCTTAGATTCGAACTTTTCTGGAAGGCTGATCAATACTTTCTCCACTACCCTCTCGTCTGGAAGATCATCCCCAAATAATCTGATTTGGTTAACAACCTTTATCAGCCTACCAGTAAACTCCTTCACCGTTTCAGATTCCTTCATTTTCAAAGTCTCAAACTCTCTCCTGAAGTTCAGAACTCGCATCTGCCTTGTCCTCTCATTGCCCTCGAATTCTTCCTTCAACCTGTCCCATGCCTCCTTTGTGGTTTCACAAGTGATTATCCTTGTGAAAAGGCGTTTGAGACAGTTGCTTGAATGCAAGAAAGAACCTTAAATTTCTTGGTAATATCCTCGCTGTGTTGCTTCAGTTGGGCTAGGGTAGGATTGGCTCTTAGAGGTGGTGGTTCAACTTCTGTTTCAGTGATTTCCCACAAGT
>CAIGRL010226433.1:0-19134 GCA_903798325.1 Fraxinus xanthoxyloides
GGGTTTAGAATTTGTTTCATTTGCAATATATATATATATATATATATATATATATATATATTAAATTTTACATATCGAATACCATTCGTTCGACTTTGTTTTGCATCAAAATTGTCAATAAAAGTGATAATTTTTTTTATCATTGTATCTAGAATTTTTTCCAATTACTTAAAAAAATAAAAAAAAACTGAAAAATCAGTTCCCACAAAAAAAAATGGTGGGAATTGGTTTTTCACAAAACCAAGGAATTGGTGAGCATGTGAGCTAAATGTAGAATTTTTTTTCATGGAAAATAAAGTGTATCAAACAAAGTAAAAGTAGATATTGGAATTTATTTTTCATGGAAATAAAATGCCCTATCAAACATGGCCTAAGTTTCTTTCAAAATGAACAAATTTTTCATTGAAAAAAGTTATAAATGAATATGTTGCTTATTTTTAAGTAACCATTATATTACTTTTAAAACGATAACTTTTCTCTCATTTATAAAAAGAAATATATATATATATATACACTTTTTTTTTGGTAAGTTGACTAACTTTTTAACCATACCAAATGTGTTCTTAGTGCTCCTTCCAAACTGTAGAACAGCAGACCTTATTTTGGTTACATGGCAGAGTCATTCAAATTTGGAAATTATTGTCAAAATGAGTCAACAAATTCATTAGTTTCGATGTCAATTAAAGGGGTTTGGTTGGCACCATGCTAAAAATGAGGACTGTCTACCTAGGGACCATTTTACCAATTTGTAATAAATAGTTCCTTGAGTTGGATTTTGATGTTTATATTGGAAGTTGGAACTCATCGTGATTATGAATGATGCTGACCACATCGTGAAGCAGTTTCAATTTTCAAAAAATGATAAATGAATAATATTATTTAGCATCAGTGATGTTAAATACCATTTTATATTTGGATACTAATGCTATTCTACATTATAAAACTAGGAGCATGTTTGTGAGAGCTAAAAAATTGATTAAAATTGAAAATATAGCTGTTATTGGACATCACTCGTCTAATAAAAGTCAACAATAACAGCTAATTTTTTTATTTTAATCTCTACCAAACGAGTTATAGATGTAAACGGGACTTGTTAAACTACACTTACTTTTTTCGTCTACTTTAGTAAGTCAAATTATCATGGTGGCTAATAATCAAATACATTGGTGTAGAATATAATATATTCTGAACACACACAATCTATTTATGCATACACATAAGATGTATGTGTTCATCATGCATGCATGCATGCTCTCACTAATGCATTAGCTAGCTATATATGGTAAAATCTGAAATTAAAGGTAGTTTCAAAAAAGAAATTTTACTTGCACATTATGGCTAAAGAAAGCAAATTTCCCATCTCCCTTTTCTTTTATCTCAACTCCTTCTGAAAAATAAAAAAGATGGGCTCGATCCAATAAAATTAATTTTCTATTTTTGGGGAGAATGTGATGAAGATATCTAAAACGTTAACATAAACATGATATGTATATCGGTAACATAGGAAATTTCATATTACCCAACAATGATGCAAAATGTTGATCATACTGAACAACATTAATAAGAAATTGTTCAATTAAAGGCACCGACGGAGCTTATCATATCAAATGAATTCGTAAGATGTGAAAAATCATGAAAAAAAAATGTCATTTTTTCCAGAAAACTTCATTTTTTTATTTTTTTTTCCCATTCGCGACCTTTAGTCGTCTGGACAAGATTGCAGAGAAGATCACAGAAGACCCAAATTCTCGCTTACATTTTCACGCTCTAACTCTCACTTATTTTCGCAATTACCACTTTCCCCCACTGTTACTCCCTCAATCTCTCTCCTATCATCATTCCTCTCTCTCTAAATGGAGGTATACTGAAACTCTGTACATTGGGAATTTCAGGTTCTCGTACATTTTGTTACTTAAAATTACTTTTAGGTCACTTATTTTGCTAAAACGGATTTCAAAATTACCTTTTTCTCAAACTTTTAAGCACGCTCCTGCGGTTTCTTTACTTTGGTTGAATACGAATTCATAATTTTTTTTTTCTTTTACTCATTTATTTGTTGTTTCTGTTCTGTCATCTTGTTTTTTCTCTAGCACATTGGATTATTGGATGATGAAATTCGAAAAGCTTAATTTTCGATTTTTTATTTATTCTTATAGCTGTTTTTGTTCCATAATTGTCGGTTTTGCTACTTCTCCATTTGCATGTGTGTTTTATGATGTATTCATATATGATATATTGCTTGTATGTAAATGTGATGTGTATATTTCGTAAATTTCATGTACGGTGCGTTTGATGAAGAGAAGTTAAGGATTCTGATAATGCATCACGTGTATAAACATCGTCTTAAATAATTAAAAATCCTGGGAAGATAAAATTATGTGCTTCCGGATTCTTTGAAAAGGAGTATTAGGACAATTTAGCTTCTGGTTTTGGATTATATGTTTCTTCTATTTTCCTAATTTTTATATTTGATGGTTGTTCTCTTTCAAACTCGTGCTAATTTTCCCCAGTTATCTTGTCTAAAATCAAAAATAAAAAAGTCCTGTCATCAATCGAGCAATTTGGATCAGAGTATGTTCTGAATTGTTGTTTTTGAGGGGTTTAAATGGAGAAGATTTTATATATCATTGCACATATTATGTAATTGGAGCAATGATAAAAAAATGGAATTGTTTGTTGGAGACATGACTTGATTTTGACTCACTTTACTTCTCCTTTTTCTTACTTTCTGGGTCCTCAGACCTCTCCTGGTGCTTAGATTATCTGTTTCACAGTTTGTTTCACAACCTTTTGCTGACATGTGGTACGTCTTATTTGAAAATTGGATTAAGTACATACTGGAAAAGAACTTGTAGTGAACTGGTTACAGAAGCGATGGTGAATACTTTACCATAATTAATGGAGCACTTCTTGTTTCTGTAGCTATCACGACTCATGAGCCATGATTGTGATATATCCTTGAAATATGCACAACGGACATTTTTCCATATACTTCTTTAACTAGATATATGGTTGTGACAGATTTCATCTTTACATTTCAGGCTGAAGTTATGGATTTTGCTCTTTGGGATCCATCAGATGATCAAGGTTCTGTATTGTTATTTCCTTAGTAGATATCATGATTAAGTTTGTCCACTATGGTTTTTCTGATGAAAAAGTTTCCACGGGAGTGATTATGTTGACATGTTACATGATATCTATATTCTACCTTTCCCTTTGACCTTTTGCATTTTTTATTACTCGGATCATTTCTTGTTTCTCAGTTGAAGACGAAAACAAATATTATATTGATGACCACTGGCACAGTGATTTTTATTTTGGTTATGGGCATGGTAAGCTAGTTTGTTTTAGCCTTTTGACTTTAGCATGCTTAATTCTTTTGAGTCCTTAATATCACAGGTATTCATTCTACTCTTGGTTCATTTTTTTTTTCTTTGCTAAAAGATGCAATTGAAGAAGATGAGTTGAATGAAAAATCTTGCGTACAAGTTCTAAGGATATTGGTAAATAAAGCAGATGAAGAAATAACGGAACTTGAAGAAGATGTAGTGATACTTCAGAGCAAACTGACTTGGGGTGATAAAGACTGGTCTGACCTATGCTCTGCCACTTTGCTAGAAAAGATTGATCATCTCGATATTTCAATGTTGACTTTGAAGAAGGAAATTTCAGAAGATGAGCATATCTTTGGTGTCAAGTTGCTAAAAAATAAGAAACTGGCTGAGAGATTGCATGACATTTTGAAGCCTTTATGGAACAATTGCTTTCTACTGGAAAAAAGTCAGGTAGAGTTCAGAACTTTCATATGTTTCTGCTTATTGCGGTGACAAAAAATTCAATCAGATTTCCTTCAAGTCTCCCATGCTAAAGAAATGTTCATTAGGTTTAATACGTTCTTTCTCCTCTTCTTTTCCCATCATAATTCAGGGGAGATGGTGGCTGGATTAACTTATCTACTTAGGACCTGACTTTCTTTCTATGATGAACAGACACGAATCAGTATTATTCGGAGGTCCATCCAACCCGCAGATGAACTTAGAACATTGACGTGCTCTTCCAAACATAGAAAGTTGAAAGCAAAGAAAGGCTTCGCTCAGATGAAAAACAATGAGTACCAAGGTCCATCTGAAGACCCTGAAGTAAGGAGGATAAAGCATCCTAAAGCTATAACTTCATATCACCTACTCCCCCCCACCCCCACCCCCACCCCTCTTAAATGAATGATGTGTGCCCCTTTGCTAATCACTTCCAAAAGCATGGTGAAGATCTTGAAAAGAAGATGCACCGTTTGAGACGTCCAAAATGTGGTTTTTTGTTGCTTTCTGTTGCCATCTGTTCCTTGTTCTTTCATCTATTTTTGATAGATACCTTTGTCGCTGTCATTTGTCTTCAATCTCTCTAATACCTTTTGCAATAATGCCTAGTTGAATTTATCAAATGAACTTCTTTACGAACTTCTCTTTACCATCCTTTTAAACTCCATGTATTTTCTTAGGTTTACTAAGACAAAATACATAGATCATTCTTTTAGTCATAGTGTAAGAAATGAAAATGGGGGGTTCGCAATAGAGGATCATGTTTTCAGAATAGTGATTGTTTTAGATGTTTAGGTTTGATAATAATATGGAAGGACGATTTGAACAGGATGTAATGCATAACATTAGGGTGGGTTGGACAAAATGGAGACTTATAGGGATTCTATGTGATTGGAAAATACAGACCAAGTTGAAAGACAAGTTCTATGCATGTGACCAACTATGCTTTATGATAGTGAATGTTGGGACATTGAAGCATGAAATATCCATAACATAAATGTGCAAAAAATGAGGATGTTAAGAAAGGTGTCTGGCTATGAGGGCAACAGTAAAATAAGAAATGGAGAATACATTAACAAGATTGTTCGAGAGACCCGGCCCATTCAAATCAATAAAAAAAAATGAGCACCTTTAATTTAAGAATTTAAGGGGAATGGAATGTCAACCACAGGGTGAGAGAATCTTATAGATAACACCAGTTGAGGATAAAATAAGGGACGACAACTTAGATGGTTCATTATGTCATGTAAAGACATATCCACTCACAAGAGCAATACGATCCTAGTATAATAGGTTAGAAGAGGGAGAAGTAGACTAAAATTAATATGACAAATATAGTTGAAAAAGACTTCATTTTGTTGAATCTTCAGTAATGGTGAAATTGTAATCTTGAAGCCGACTCCTAGTCAGATCTGTTTCTGTTGGATAATGTTGTTTTGTTTGTAACTTGTTCCTTACCTTTGATCATCTTGTTGAGTGATTTTTATTTTTTTGTAGTTTTTAATAAACTGTCTATGTGATTAAAAAATCTGATATGCTAAGAGTAATCCCTTCAAATACCACTATCCAGAAGTCAATTGCTAAGAAATTAGCAACCAGAAATTCAGAGGAGAAGATGTTGAGCAATTTCAAGTTAGACGGCTGTTGCATAGAAGCCCCAGAAAAGATTATTAGACCTTTACCTGTGGAACCTGCACAAAAAGCAGATGTAGAGACAAGGGACAAGGTACCAAGTTATTTCATATTTTACAATCGTCAGAGAGCCAGTCAACAGTATGATTTGCTAATCTTAAAAATAAATCCGTTTGCTTCCAAACATGTAAGGGTAACTCGCATTTGCTTACTTTTGAATAAAAATAGTTACTTTCTCTTGAAGTAGCTCTTCAATTACTATGAAAGTAACTTACTGATTTCCAACTTTAACCAATAGAAAAATATTTAAGTTAAGACAAACTTAATTACTTATAAGTAAATTTACTAACTAAACTTTTTATGCCAAACCAAACATGCTCTTAGTTTTTGAGATTGTCGCTTAACTGCCTGGCACATGACATTTCCGTTGTTGGATTGAACTTTCTTCTACCATACCCCCCACCGTGAGAGATTATGGTATTTTGCTGTGTGTACGTTTCATTCCTTCCCTCGACTGTTGAATCGGAGGAAGATGCTGTAAGTTCCATTATGAATGCCCATACATATGCAACTGAGAAAAATATAAACCAATTAAACAGACAGTCGGAAACACGAAAACTGAGTTCTGCTCCTGATAAGGTAAGGAAGAGAACAAATCCCTCGAAATCAGAAAAGGTAAATATCAACATATGCTCACTGCATATATGTTTTACAATATGAATATTTTAGATTAAATGCTTGTGATCTGACCCCTAAAAATGTATAGCTGCAGAATGCATTGGTAAAAGATTTGAGTGCAAGTACTTTCGAAGAAAAAGCTGGTTCAAAGGGAAGAAAAAAGAAGAGAAACATAAACATAGAATTCATTCAATGTAGTTTTACTGATAAAAGCAAAGTGTTAAATTCGTCTCTAGATTCACCGGGAATGGGAACAAAAGTTGCTGAAACCGTTAAGGTACAAGAAACTCTCCCACTGCTTGACTTCATGCCAGTGCTCGAGTCTCATACTTCAATAAGTAGTATTGCTCCTTGTAAGATCTCAGCTTTTCACGTTTTTTCAATTTGTTGACATGATATATCTGGTTTGTCATGGTCTAGTGTGTGTTCATAAAGCAAAAGTAGTCAATATATGTACTATATGATCACCTTATTTGAGCACCTTCAATCATCGGAAGATGCGAATTCATAATTATGGCTTACAAATTACAATTTGAAATTCTACGTTAAATTTTCATGTTTTATTTTTATGCCTTAGTAGTCAGAATAAAATTGTTGATGTAGTACATGGTAATATAATTTCGTTTGTCTAAGACCAGTTTGTACTCAAAGAAAACACATTTATTATATGCAACCTCTACGAGCAACTTAATGAGCATCTTCCATCATTCATTATGGCTTATAGGTAAATTTACAGTGTTCCACAATAAAGATTCATGGTGTATATAACAGGTCTTCTAAATCTTTGGTGTGCTAATGCTATAGATTCAAATCCTATTGGATGTAATTTATTCATATATTTTTTATTTTGATAGGAAGAAAGGCTTTTTGCATAATTTGAATCCAAGACTCCAGCTTATTCACAGAATGTGTAAAAGCTAAATGATGATAATTATTTTGTCAGCAGCGCTTATTTGAGATATTTATCAGCCTGCAGATACAATCTTGGATTCTCAGTCAGATGCTAAGAAACAAGTAACTGAAGATTCCAGTAGCGTACAAAAAGCAAGGAGGCAAGAGGTTGCTGACACGAAAAAGATAGGCTCTAGAACTCAGTTGCAGAGAGAAGGGAAACGGACAAACGTTTGTGGAGTAACAAAAATATCAGAAGCTCGGGCTACTGAAACTGAACTTACCATTTCGGGCATGCTTCTTGAGTTGAGCGATCGCAAAAGAAAATCTGCAAGCAAGCCTCAGATGAAGGTAAAACAGAAACCTCAAGCTAAAGAAGTTTTGAAAATTGAGGAGGTTGACATGAAGCAGGCCAAATTTAACTCATTGTTGGAGCCAGAAGTTCAATCGCTAGAGAGAAATTGTCAGGAGCTTGTAGTTTTTCAAGAACCATCTCTCGCAGAAGAAATAGATTTGAAATCATCATCCACAGACAAATTTAAGAATCATCAAAAAATTGAAATCTCTGAAAATATTGCCAGTAACCAATTAGGTGTTCGTTCAGAAGTCAGCACTAGTTCAGTGTCCCGACTACAAAAGAAAAAGAAATTATCTTTAAGCTCTCAAGTCGAGAATAAAGAGCTTAGAATTGTTCCGTTTAAGTTGGAAAATTTGCGTGATAATAAGTCAGATAGAACAATGGTTGGCCAGGATGTAAAATCACTCTCTCATCCAGCTTCGTCTATCAAGAATGTGAAGGATTTGACAGTGAGAGATCTCAGGGCCATTGCGAAGAGTCAAAAGTTGCCACTGTACTATAAACTTCGGAAGGACGAGCTGCGGGAAGGTCTTGGCCTGTAACTGCAAGATACAGGTTTGTGCATGTTATTGTGATCTTGAGCATGTTTGGCTAAGCTTAAATAAATAAAAGTAAAAGTTACTCTTCTGATGGAGTTTTGGATAACTTATTTTACTTAATTCTAAGTTTTAAAAAAAAATTATTTTTTATAGTAATCCTTACCTTCCTGAAAGAACAAGCCACTTATTTCGAAATTTGACGAATAATTAGTTATTTGTTTTTAAACTTGCTTATTTTCTTATAAGTGAACATTTTAAGCTTAGCCAGACATGGGTTTAGTTCTATTTCTATATTAAGCATGTTTAAATAATTCTTGCAGAGAAAAAGTCGATGAAAAGAGAGGAAACTTGGCCGTCACAATATAATATAGGCTAGCTATAAATCGAAAAGAAAAACTTCATCGCTTCTAAAGATGACTGATAGGTTATCCGCTGGCTGTGAATAAAAATCATGTATTTGGAGGGAAAAAATTGAAAATATTACTAAATGTCAAGGGCTCTCACTTTTGGGCTTAATATCAGTCATAAGATTTTTGTTGTAAATAAATGTTTGATTCCATAGTTTGTGCCTCAGTGATCTTGGATTCACCAGGGTAAGTATCAATGAAAGGGTAGAATAAAAAATACACATTTCCTCGTAACATAGATACTGGAGTATTAATATTTGATGCGAACTTTTTCCTTGATAGTAATCTTAGCATGGATGATCATAGTTGAATGCCCGGTTTTCGTGTTCTTTAGTTTCTCTTTAAATTGTGTACACCATATTTTCCTCATCTCTTTATTCCTTTCCTTTATTTCTTCCTCTTTTTCGGTATTCTTTACTGTATGTATTGACACTCCTTACTTACTTGCCTACAATTCTCTGGTATAGATGTTGTTAACTACCATATCTCACTTAGAATTTACCTTCTTCAGTGCTTCGATAAGATGGGCAATATGATGTGTAGATTACAGAACGTTGCATTCTCTATACTTGTACCTCTTTCATAGCTTAAGTCAAGCAGAGATGTCAAGTGGATTGGTTCTGAACTCTGGGCTTCTTGGGAGAAAGTCATTTGACGAAATTGTAACCCTTGAAATAAAAATAAAATAAGGACAATTGCATTATACACGCAAAAAATAACTTTTCATTTTGGATGGACACATAAAATTTCAATAAAAAAAATATATTTTGAGCAAAGGTTTGAGACTGTTTGCGATAATTTGCCAATAGAAAAAGAAAAGGATTTTGTTTGTTTTAAAATTCTTGAAAGAGTTGTATATGGTAGAGAGCTCATCTTATATTTTTAGTTAACTAACTAAGAACGAGATGTTTTCCTTCCATCTATGAAAATGGGTCATTAATTTGACTTTGTTATTTCAAAATTATTTTTGACCAAAATTAAACGAGTTGGACCATACTTGAAATACGTGTTTTGTACATAAAATGTTATGTGCAGAAGGAAAGATTATCTTTAATCCTCTTTATAATCACAGAATCGTCCAGTTGCAACATATTACGACTACAGACATGCTAGGCGTCACATTTGGTCCCGTCACATGCCAAGTTGTACCTGGAAGAAAATAGATTGGAGAAACGAAAGATGTAAAAACCCGCTGTCATTGTCCAAAATATGATTGGTAGAGTTTTTCACGAGGATCACATAGTACACAAGTACTCGTGTGTCTATCTTATCCTTAGATAAAATCGAACTCAACAATACTTAAAACTTTGAGTGTAAAACTTTTTGTTACCAACTTTTTACGGGCATAATTTAGTTATGTCTAGGTGAAGGATTTGGCTATAGTTAACCTCTCGCTCTACATTAGCATTGGCCTACGAGGCTACGAAGGGGCCGTTGAAAAACCTACTAGCGAGCTAGCTGTTCTTTTGCCAACAAAATATATAAGTGAATAATTTAGATTACATCCTATATTAATTATTACGGTGTATTTATTATACTTTATGTACCATATTTTTTAAATTTTATAATTTACATAATACGTTTTACAGTATTTTTTATTCTCCATAAAATCAATTACTATTTCATTTTCATCTAAATAATATTTTTTTTTTATTCTTTCTCATTTATTTCTCTCTCCATAAATTAACATTTAGTTGAGTCCTCTCATTGTGTCATATACATAATTTTTTTTCTTTCCGTTTTTAACATTAAAACAATTTATTTTTATTAATTATATTTATAGATTATTTTGATCTCCATGAAGCTTTCTCGTAGAAAAGAAACTTTTTTCATCTATAATAGATATTAAAATTAGACGTACGCTCTTAAGAATTTTTAAGTTTCAAAATTACCCCAACTTAAAATGTATAATAAATTGATTTTAGCTACAAAATAAATAAAATAATATCTAATATAAAAAATTATTATAATTGATTATTTTTAATTTTTATTCATTGAACAGTTTTTTGCTAATCATATTAGAACATGGCAATTGAGAATTTTTATATATATATTTATTTAAATGTTGGAAGAGTCAAATGAAGTATTTGCTTAATTTTTTAAATATTTTACTAATTTATTATAATATTTTTTATTGATTTGACATTATAGTTTAGGAAAAGAAAAAAATAAATTTTATATAAAATATATAGATTTTTGAAGAAAATTAATAAAAAAAATCATAAAGTAAATATAGTATATACCGTGCGATTTATTATTTCAGTTAGAAGTAATTTTTTCGTTTGATTATTTATAAATTATAAAGATATATTTTTTAAATTTTTAGCAAAATGTTTTTTATAAACCATTATGGAAAATGTTACTATATAAATGTAAGTTTATGAAATACGATAAGTAGTGTAATTACACCCTAGGAATTACTGTATTTTGTAAATTTCCCTTTAAATTATGAGCCATCTATAATATGTTTTTCATAAATAAATTTCTACTTTCCTTTAAATAATGTTAATTAAAACTTAAAAGTAACTTCTACTTTTAACTTTTATTTTTTAGACAAATAGCCAAACATGCTCTAAGACGACAAGCACACGTCCGTCCAAATTAATGGCCGTTGGGGGAGTTGGCAGCCTGTCAAAAACCTTTAATGCGTTGTTTGGCACCCTCCCCAATTCAACTGCGTTAATCAATGCTATCTCTCTCTAGCTTCTCTCACTATATTGTACATATTAGTACTGCTCAATCAATAGTGTATGCATGGCCGTCACGGTCATAAATTTGAAATTTTCGTGACCCACAAAAAAAAAATCACTTTGAGCTGATCTAGTTTCACAAATGCATGCAATTCTTATGCTTTTGCGGGTCTTTCTCCAGTGATTTTGTCCTTGATTCTTCATGTGAAACTAGAATGCAGACCAAAATATTTGAAATTTTTTTATGGGATTTTGGAGTTTTGACTTTTGCTTTGTACTAACCGACACGTAAAGGTTCGTGTTGTTGAATTTTTCTTTTCTTTTCTTTATTGATGATTTATCTGCTTGGTAGATGAACGAACTCTGGCGGAATTTACAACGTTTCTTGTACTTATTTATTAATATATTTAATTTTCAATTGACTGTAAACGAAGCTTGATCTCTTGTTTATAAAATAATAATCTGATCGATCTTATCTGTTTGTGTTTTGTCTTTTTAATCTTAATTTACGGTTGAGGGATTTAGAATTCTGGGTGGATAGAAATCAAAAATTTAGTTCAGATTTAGGTGAGATTTTCACTAATAAATATTCAGTTCTGTGGCCGCTTAAGTATCTGGGAAGTGGAAATAAGGGTACATTGGTGAAAAATTAGTTGTATATGATTGACAAAGCAACTCGTAAAAGAAATCCGCAGTTGGGAAATTTTGAGCTTTTCTTTTTGAAGTGAGAAACTATATATACATACACATGCATGTATAACAAGGTGGAGTATTTGAATCTAGGTAATGAAAATTGAAGTAAAGACAGACAGGGTTCGAGAGCCTGCTTCGTTTAGGAATTTTTTCGACGTGAAAAGTGAGCAGATTCTTTGGAAAAATTTAGGTATTTGGAGTTTAATTTGTTAATTTTTGGTTTTGATTTTACTTGGTAAAAGATGGTGGGCAGTATTGAGGTAACGAGCAGTGAGTCATATTTGAATGGGGCTATACAGAACCACAATGGCACGGAAGAGAAGCTAGATGAATTTCGTAGATTACTAGGCAAGGCCGATGGTGATCAGTTGAAGATTGTTGGTGTAGGAGCTGGTGCATGGGGAAGTGTGTTTGCAGCTTTGCTTCAAGATAGCTATGGTCAATTTCGAGATAAGGTTCAGATTAGAATATGGAGAAGGCCGGGACGATCAGTTGATAGAGCCACGGCAGAACATTTATTTGAAGTGATCAATTCCCGGGAAGATGTATTGAGAAGGTTGATCAGGCGCTGTGCGTATCTGAAGTACGTTGAGGCACGATTGGGTGATCGTACTCTTTATGCGGACGAGATTTTGAAAGATGGATTCTGCCTGAACATGATTGATACGCCACTATGTCCTTTGAAGGTTGTGACTAATTTGCAGGAAGCTATTTGGGATGCTGATATTGTAATTAATGGATTGCCTTCAACTGAAACACGCGAAGTTTTTGAAGAGATTAGCAGGTACTGGAAAGAGAGAATCACCATGCCGATCATCATATCATTGGCGAAGGGCATAGAGGCTGAACTTGACCCTGTTCCTCGTATCATTACTCCTACGCAGATGATTAATCGGGCAAGTATGGCTTACTTTTCCATTTTAGCTTAATTTGTCTATAGCGATTTTATACTTTCTGATAGCAATTTGTACACTTGCACATTTCGATTTTGAGTTCGGACCGCCTTCACGAGATACATGGGGTTTGTGAATTGTCTGTGAAGTTAAGGGGGAAAAAAGAGAAAATTTAGGCACTGATGAAACTAATTAGTCTATTTATAGTATAATTAAAAACTCAGATGAAAATAACCAGATTATATAGTTACGTTCCTTCTTTTCGTTCTTCATTAAAAAGAGGACAAACTTAATGGGAGGTCGACAGATGATAATATTGCTTAAAATGCCATGTTTGTTCGAGAGAATAAAATCTGTTGTATGCAATATAATGTCCAGAAATGTATGGCATGAAATACCTCTTGATAATGTTTTCAATCTGAATAATGTAAGTTGCCTTTTGATAATGGTTTCAATTGAATAATAAAAAGTTGTCATCCGTGCACATATTTTCTTTAGACTAGATTGTGTGTTCTTAAAGCATCAAGGATTCTCAAGCTTCTTCAAGTAGAGCGTTAAAAATGGAGGTTCTTCTCAGTCTCGCCAAGTGAGTATTTTTTTCATTTATGAGTAAGAGATGTATGCCTGCATATTGGCATGTAAAATCACAAAGAAATTTACCGTCATATCCACTACAGGAATCTGCTCCTTTGATATCTAGTTATTATAGCATATTACTCAAACGAAGCCATTTTGCTACATTCTTAGACTAATACTATATTATGGAACTGTTGTTTAGAGTTTTATGACATGGAGATCAAGTGTTGGATATTAGGCCTTTCCATCTTATTAATTGTATTTCATGTCTTCCCCACGTCTCCCCAAATTCTAAATTATAGGAGGATCAAATAGAACAAAGCAAAACATCTAATTTAAAAGAAATTGTCTCCATATCCCTTATTCTCTCTCAGTTCCTTAACTATTATTATATTAACCGGCAGCCAGGGTACCAATGGAGAATATTCTTTATCTTGGCGGACCAAATATTGCCTCAGAGATCTATAACAAGGAATATGCTAATGCTCGAATATGTGGAGCCGGAAAATGGAGAATACAGCTTGCTAAGCTCTTAAGGCAACCTCATTTCATTGTTTGGGACAACAGTGACCTTGTCACTCATGAAGTCATGGGAGGATTGAAGAATGTCTACGCCATCGGAGCTGGTAATTCTACTTTCTTATTTATATTCAATTCTTCTTCATCTTTTATTTCATTTTTTTTTTTGCTTTTTACTTTCTCTATGCAACTTAGACACTTCAATTTCTTAAATTTATTCATTAGTTGAAAATTATGAGAGGAACTGGCATGAAGTTCTATCAATCATCCTATACACTCTTGAAATATGCTGAGACATGCTTGATTTCCCTCATACTGAAGTTGATAAACGTTCAACATCACTTAAGCGTGACTATAGATTAATGAAAGTTGCTAGTTGGCATACTGTAATTTATGATATTAGAAAAACTCAAGTGATTTATGCTATCAATCTTTTTCTTGTATCTTTCCAAGAATGCTTCCATGCTGAGAAACAATCTTTAAGCTTCAATTGTTGTATTGCATGGAGTCTAATACCATACACTTATCCTCTCTACCGTGAATAGACCTAATAATCCTACTACGTAAAGGATTTATTAATGGTGGTGGGGTGGTGGATTTTTTTTTTTTTGTGGGGTTGTGTGCAAGAGAGGTGTGTGTATAGAAACCCTGATGCGGCGAGTGGGCATAGCTCACAGTGAATCATTGTGAACTTGTGTCGCACGTGCTTTGCTTGTTCTCTATGATGATTGTTCTCGAAAGTAGGAATTTGGAGTTGATCCTTAACATCAACTTCTGATGTTTGCTCAACAATCTCAGGAATGGTAGCAGCTCTGACAAACGAAAGTGCTACGAGCAAATCAGTATATTTTGCACATTGCACATCCGAGATGATATTCATCACTCATTTGTTGGCTGAAGAACCCGAGAAGCTTGCAGGACCTTTGCTTGCTGATACTTATGTAACCTTGTTAAAAGGTCGTAATGCATGGTATGGTCAAATGATAGCCAAGGGAGAACTGAGCCTTGATATGGGAGATAGCATCAGCGGAAAAGGAACTATTCAGGTCTATATTGTATTCCTAGATGATTTAGAGCATGTTTTAACTCAGCTTGAAAGTTGTATAGATATGCTTGGAACTCTTTCATTCTGGTAGCACACTAGAAAATAAATTATAATTTCTTCTCTTTTTCCAAACCAGGGAGTTTCTGCAGTTGGAGCATTTTATGAACTTCTAAGCCATTCTAGTTTAAATGTATTGCACCCTGAGGCAAACAAGCCAGTTGCCCCGGTTGAGCTGTGTCCAATCTTGAAGACTTTGTATAAAATTCTAATTACCAGGTACTTTTTTTTCTTATTATATATTTTCTTATTTAAGAAAATCAAATATATTTGAGCCCTTCAAAAGCAAATTACTCTGTGAACTAATTTTCGATGTTGAATTGGAAGAAAGAAAAGGTCACCAGAATACATTTTTATTTTAAGTACTGACAGAAATTATGGATTCAATGATTGCAAGACATTTCTAATATCGGAAAATTTGAATGTCTGCTTACGGAGCATTGAATCAATCTACAGGGAACAAGGTACGCAGGGCATTCTTCAAGCACTACGAGATGAGAACCTGAATGATCCCCGTGATCGAATTGAGATTGCACAGAGCCATGCCTTCTACAGGCCTTCACTTCTTGGGGGCAGCCTTGAGTGATATCTGCTGTTTAATGGATGAATAAATAAGGGATGTGTAAGCATATAAAAGTAGACTGTCAACTGAAAATCTATAACTGTGCTGGATTCTGTGCTGTTTGATTCTCTACAGGAAACATTTGTTTTCTATTAGGGGTTTGAATAATTCAATGTTATTTGTGTGGAGGTGGGTTGAACTTTTGAAACTTTTTTCACCAAATAAAACTTTGCATGTTGTTTCAGTTCATATCCCTTGAAATGGTTAACTTCTGCCTTCGGCAACTTCTCCACTGATACTGTGTAAATATGTTTATAAGCCTAGCCTATTATATAGAGGTGTCAATCGAGTCGTGTTGAAACATTTTGAGGTAGTGTGGCATTCTTTTACGTTTGTTCAGCGAGCCTTTTTTCCGTTGTTTAAATACAAGCTCACGGCGAATGCAGACCCCTACTGCCAGGTCCGCGACAACTCCAGGGTGGACCAGCCGAATGGGTAATGTTGGGCTCAGCCCTGGAGGGATTATTCAAGTGTGACAGTCCAATAAATTTTGACACTTCTAACTTTGTTATATCTTAATATTTTCTCTCTTGTGGGCACTAGTAGACTTGAAGATTTTCTATGACTAAAGCTTTAAGTTTTCTTTTCAGGGATTTGGCTAATGGGGGCTCCTTACTCAAAGATACAATTATTTTAGTTAAACAAAAAGTAATTTACTTATAAAATTAAATTTTATTATGTTAACTATTATAGTAATTATGAGCACCTTTACTCCAAACCGTCTTGGTATTGAACTTGTTGGCTTATTATGGTAGCTACAGTGAATGATGGAACTAGGATGCTTTTCATTTTCTGCCATTACTGGTCAGTAGAGATAGAGCATTAGTCTAAATAATTTCGCATGATTGATTCGGTTAATCTCATGTTTGGACTCCATTTTTCCAAATAATCATTTTCTTTTTCACAACTCATTTTTAAACACTCATTATACTATAAAATAGTTTTGCACGTAAACTAAAAAGTTCACTTTATTTTTTATCCATTTATTCTCCAAAAAAGCAGTATTTTGTCACACATTTTAACCCAAAAATGGGTCTCAAACGAGGACTAAGTGAATATTGTGACCTTACAATTAAATGAAACTATCATTTAATGTCATTCGATTATCACCTAAACTAATGTTTTACATCAGTGACGCGGAATAACAATGGCCAAATTTTACAATGCTCGATTAGACTTTTTATGGCAGGTAAATTTTATTTTATGTTTTCTTTAACATTGGCCAATACTGTCTATTCACAAAACTAGATCCATTGAAGACAGCAAGGTTGTCAATTTGCGTCCGTCATCTTCGAATTTCTTGGTTTAATTTTTTTTTTTTACTGAACTAAGGAAAGTTTATCTTGACAAATCATTAGGGAAAATTGCAAGGATTATGCTACACGTATCGAAATCTTTACATAATCTTTTACTAAATTGACAAGTGGCGGCCCCCTATTGAATCCGCAAAAGATTATGTAAAAAGTTGTGTACAAATAAATATTTTCAAATTACAATATCGATCGCAAACCTTTTCAATATTTGCAGACTTTTACTCTAACATTCAATTTGTGCCATCGAAATCTAACCTTTCGAAAATATGCAAAAGAAGTTCAAATGGATGAAAATCATCCATTTAACCGTTAGTTGACCAAAGAAATTGATTTTGACTAAATTTAAAATGGGTAAAATAGTAACTTTTTGCTATTTTACCACATTAAATAAACAAATAAAAAATCAAAATAATCTGAAAAAAATATTAAAAAAAACAAAATAAAATAAAAATAAAAAATGTTATCCTCTTCCCAACCCCACACCCCAACCTCACCCCTAAAAATCAGCATCTGTCGTCTTCGACGAACTTCAACACTGTCACTAACAAACAGAAATCAAACAAAATTATTGACCCAACAAAAAATGGTTTGCGAAACCTCCCAACGTTGGCTCATCTTCCGACCACTGTAGTCGAGCAAAACTTGACCACAATAAAATTTGACCACTGTAAAACCAAATGGTGCAACCTCGACAGCCCTTCAATTTTGGTAACCCAGCATCCTTGTGGCCCCAAATTTTGATAGCCCAGCGGCTGCAATGTCGAGAAAAAAAGAAGAAGAAGCAATTTTTCCCATTTCATATTTTGCTTGGCAGATGACATCTATTGACCCCGAAAAATGGCTCCGACACGTGACCAACAGAATAAGTCTTCACGTATGCTACTCTCTACGCGTGGCAACACACCGTCAGTCACTCGTAGCCTTTTCCGTGGGGGTGGAAGCGGCCGCGAGCACTCCGATGGTCTAGTCAGTTTAGAATTCAACCAGAGAAAGTTCACCGACGGTAGGATATACGCTGGGATTCGGNTTGACCACTGTAAAACCAAATGGTGCAACCTCGACAGCCCTTCAATTTTGGTAACCCAGCATCCTTGTGGCCCCAAATTTTGATAGCCCAGCGGCTGCAATGTCGAGAAAAAAAGAAGAAGAAGCAATTTTTCCCATTTCATATTTTGCTTGGCAGATGACATCTATTGACCCCGAAAAATGGCTCCGACACGTGACCAACAGAATAAGTCTTCACGTATGCTACTCTCTACGCGTGGCAACACACCGTCAGTCACTCGTAGCCTTTTCCGTGGGGGTGGAAGCGGCCGCGAGCACTCCGATGGTCTAGTCAGTTTAGAATTCAACCAGAGAAAGTTCACCGACGGTAGGATATACGCTGGGATTCGGTTGACTTTATATATCACGATAAAGTATCAATTTTTAGGAAGAAGATGATACTTGAGCTCAACAGAATTCTAGATCCCAATGCCTCTCCTGGAACAAGGATGATGCATTTATACTAAGGATGGAAAGAGAAGAGTCGTTGGATGAGAAAACACGTGTTTATCATATCTTTAGGGCTTGTCCCATCCTAGATGTCAATCTGTCCCTCCATAAATCGGCTGGTATTGAATGTCTTTGATAAAGGTAGCTGAATTGATCGTTTGGATCCTACCATACGTCCGTCGGTCAAGGATGTGACATTTGGAAAGATCTTTGTACAAAAGATCTTCGCTGAGGTGAGGTGAGGCAGGTATAGGATTATGGGAGTGGAGTGCCGGCCTTTGCATCTGTGGTGCATAGCGGATGGGTTCGGCTCCCTTGCTAACATGAGCTCGGTCCGTCCTTCATGTGATCACTTCGGATCATGTAATCAGCCCGTCCTGCCTGTAATCGCCTCGACCATATGTCCCCCAGTATGATGTGCTTCCAACGACACGTGTCGGGTCTGACAGACCTGTAACAACATCCATACCCAAAATAACTTGAGGTATGCACTCGTGTTGAACTGATGAAGAACTAATGAGAATTGATCCAAAGAAGCCTCAGTTTCCAGTTTAAGGAGTAAATGGGTTAGGTTTGATTTTGTTTTGGGATGAAGGTTAGGATAGAAGATTAAATAGGTGAGGAAGGTGGTCAGAAGCGACGACAACTGCGGTTGTGGCGAGTCGTGGTGGCCGATGGTTTATTTGATTTGGTTTAGGGTGTAGGGTGAAGAAGCGAGATGATGAACAGTTCTTTTCTTTTACTTTTATTTTGTTTTAGGGGTAAATAGCAAAGTCACCATTTTACCCATTTTAAATTTGGTCAAAATCAACTTATTTGGTCAACTCGCTGCTGCATATTTTTGAAACATTAGGGACCTTTGCTGGCACAAATTGATTATTAGGGTAAAGTCTACAAAAATTAAAAAAGTTA
>CAIGRL010226447.1:0-16554 GCA_903798325.1 Fraxinus xanthoxyloides
AATTCTATCCCCAATTGTAATAAAATTATATATCTTTAATAGACAAATTTGATGCAAAATAAAGACAAACAATCACCAAAAGATCCAAGATTTTATAATTTTTCACGTGGAAAATTATACCAATCAAATACAATTAATTTAAAATTCACAAGATAATAATTCTAGACAATTCAATTCCCTGAAATTTATTTTCATTTCACCTAAATTCCATTCTTGCAGTCAAACGGACCCTAAAATTGAAAACAAACAAAGACTAAGTAGACGACAACAAACTGTGACTCATTTATGTCAATTTCATTTTAAAAACGCATTTCAACATAAATCTTACACGATCCAAAGCTTCAATCTTCCATCACCAAAGAAAGAGATTTGCTAAGAAGATGGCCTCAAGCAAAGAAGTCGACCTCTACGTGGACATGTGTCTCTTCTCGTGACCAAACAACATATATGCTGGAATAATATATATTTAAGAAGACATCCTTAAACCCTTCGACAAACCCCCTAATCCACATGAATTGAATTGTAGAGAACAATGGCATCAACAATAGACCCAACCGAATCCTTCAAACCCTACAAGCTCAAGCTCACTCTCCCACCCCACAAACATGCTATTTACAGCGTCAAATTCTCGGACGATTTGGTGAGATTTGGTTTTCCAATTAACTTTTTTTATTCTTATTTTTTTTACAATGGAAACAAATTTTATCCCTAATTGTAATAAAATTATATCCCTTTAATAGACAATTTTCATGTTAAATAAAGACAAACAATCACCAAAAGATCCAAAATTTTATAATTTTTCACGTGGAAAATTATATTAATCAAATACAATTAATTTAAAAATCCCAAGAAAATAATTCTAAACAATTCAATTTCCTGAAATTTATTTTCATTTCACCTAAATTTCATTCTTGCAGTCAAACGGACCCTAAAATTGAAAACAAATAAAGACTAAGTAGACGACAACAAACCGTGACTCATTTATGTGAATTTCATTTTAAAAACGCATTTCAACAGAAATCTTACACGATCCATAGCTTCAATCTTCCATCACCAAAGAAAGAGATTTGCTAAGAAGATGGCCTCAAGCAAAGAAGTTAACCTTTGTGGACAATATATCTCTTCTCGTGACCAAACAACATATTTATATACTGGAAAAATAAATATTTAAGAAGACATCCTTAAACCCTTCGACAAACCCCCTAATCCACCAGAATTGAATTGAAGAGAACAATGGCATCAACGACAGACCCAACCGAATCCTTCAAACCCTACAAGCTCAAGTTCACTCTCCCACCCCACAAACATGCTATTTCCAGCGTCAAAGTCTTGGACGATTTGGTTTTCTGGTTTACTTTTTTTATTCTTTTTTTTTACAATGGAAACAAATTCTATCCCTAATTGTAATAAAATTATATCCATTTAATAGACAATTTTCATGTAAAATAAAGACAAACAATCACCAAAAGATCCAAAATTTTATAATTTTTCACATGGAAAATTATACTAATCAAACACAATTAATTTAAAATTCCCAAGAAAATAATTCTAAGTAATTCAATTTCCTGAAATTTATTTTCATTTCACCTAAATTTCATTCTTGCAGTCAAACGGACCCTGAAATTGAAAACAAACAAAGACTAAGTTGACGACAACAAACCATGACTCATTTATGTGAATTTCATTTTAAAAACGCATTTCAATAGAATTCTTACATGATTCAAAGCTTCAATCTTCCATCACCAAGGAAAGAGATTTGCTAAGAAGATGGCCTCAAGCAAAGAAGTCGACCTCTACGTGGACAATATGCCTCTTCTCGTGACCAAACAACATATATACTGGAATAGTATATATTTAAGAAGACATCCTTAAATCCTTCGACAAACCCCCTAATCCACAGTAATTGAATTGCAGAGAACAATGACATCAACAATAGATCCAACTGAATCCTTCAAACCCTACAAGCTCAAGCTCACTCCCCCACCCGCAAACATGGTATTTCTAGCGTCAAATTCTCGGACGATTTGGTGAGATTTGGTGTTCCTGTTAATTTTTTTTATTCTTATTTTTTTGACAATGGAAACAAATTCTATCCCTAATTGTAATAAAATTATATCCATTTAATAGACAATTTTGATGTAAAATAAAGACAAACAATCACCAAAAAATCCAAAATTTTATAATTTTTCACGTGGAAAATTATATTAATCAAACATAATTAATTTAAAATTCTCAAGAAAATAATTTTAGACAATTCAATTTTCTGAAACATAAATTTCATTATTGCAATCAAATGAACCATGAAATTGAAAACAAACGAAGACTAAGTAGACGACAACAAATCGTGACTCATTTATGTGAATTTCATTTTAAAAACACATTTGAAAAATCTTACATGATCGAAAGCTTCAGTCTTCCATCACCAAAGAAAGAGATTTGCTAAAAAGATGCCTCAAGCAAAGATGTCAACCTCTACATGGACAATATATCTCTTGTGGTGACCAAACAACATATGTATTGGAATAATATATATTTAAGAAGACATCCTTAAACGCTTCGACAAACCCCCTAATCCACCGGAATTGAATTGCCGAGAACAATGGCATCAACAATAGACCCAACTGAATCCTTCAAACCCTACAAGCTCAAGCTCACTCTCCCACCCCACAAACATGCTATTTCCAGCGTCAAATTCTCGGACGATGGCCGCTTCCTCGCCTCGTCCTCCGCCGACAAGACAGCCCGTATTTACTCCATCTCCGGTTCCTCTGCCATCGTCCACCAGGAATTAGAAGGCCACGAACAGGGTATTTCCGACCTTGCTTTCTCGTCCGATTCCCGCTATCTCGTCACTGCTGCTGATGACCGGACTATTCGCCTTTGGGATGTCTCGACCGGAGCCCATATCAAGACTCTCATCGGACATACTAATTACGTGTTCTGTGTGAATTTCAATCCACAATCGAATATGCTTGCTTCGGGTTCGTATGATGAGACTGTTCGAATTTGGGATATTAAGTCTGGGAAGTGTATAAAGGTGCTTCCTGCCCACTCGGACCCGGTGACTGCGGTTAATTTTAATCGGGATGGGACGCTGATTGTTTCAAGTAGCTATGATGGGCTTTGTAGAATTTGGGATGCTTCAACTGGGCATTGTATGAAGACTTTGGTTGATGACGAGCATCCACCAGTTAGTTTCGTGAAGTTCTCTCCCAACGGAAAGTTTATTCTCGTCGGGACTTTGGATAATACTTTGGTAAATTCTTCTTCTTTACGTTTCCTTGTTCTGAAGATTATTATTTAATGAAGTGATTGGACTTCTGTATATTTCTTATTCTATTATTGCTTACTTGAAGATGTCTTGTTTGAAATTTTCGAATTAAAAGGCTTTGGAAATTTTAGTTTGAGGTTAATTGGGCTAATATTATTTGGAAAGAACTCAATATTCCTTGACAATGGGGTTGCTATTTGATGTTGTAGATATATTGTAGATTGCATGAAATGCATTAATTTTGCTTCCGCTAGGAATATGTTGTCTTGTTCATTGTTAATGTTTAGTTGAATGGGGATCTCAGTGTTATAGAGTGGCAATTATTTTCAGTCTTAAGAGTTGCTAGAAGTATCCTTTGGTACTTACCTGGATGGGGTCAATGGGCATTCAAGAATGCCCATGGCCTAGGTTGGCAGCCTTCATTGCACATGGAAGGGGTGCCTGCTTAAAGTTGGCCCAAGTGTTTGAGCCTACGTCCTAACTTGTGCTAGCGGTGGTCTACTTTCGCGTGAAAATCCTTCGGTCACATTGTCTAGATTTTAACTGGAAACTTGTATTTATTTAGTTCCATATAGCCTTTAGCTACTGATTCTGAATAGAATGTTGTTTTATCCAAAAATCTTCACCTAATAACAAATAAGAACTGACAATTTCATTTGGTCCTTACTGAATTACGTTGTGTGGCCAGAATGGATCAGTTTTACTGGTTAGAGGCAAATCAAAGGTTTGTGTTTTTGTAATATCAGTTCATATTATTGTTATTTAGATTCTGGGTTTGCTTGATCCAAAAATTTCCCATCATTACAGGAACTTGGGTTTTTGTACTTTTTCCCGCTGCCTTACTTGGTTTCTTACTTTGAAGAATGTTGTGGTACTAAGGACGGTATCATTGCTCATAATGACAAATTAAATGAAGTTACTGTTGTGATATGGTTTTTGTTTATAACTTGTCCTGCATCAGATAATGTTTAATTTTCTCTATCATTGATATTGAAAATTATAAATTTGTGACAGGGTTCTCTCTTTTATACTGTCTACTTAACTATTATTGATGAATCATGGTATTAAATGATAATCATAGTACGTATTGGGTCTCCATATTGGTTATGATTTCGTGATGCTTGCTTACGCTAGTATTGGAAGAGATATAACTTGACATAACAAAGGACCCCTAAACATTTGGGCTAGCTTGGCACACTGAATTTTGCCGTACAAAGAATTTAGTATAAAATTGTAATGTATTTATTATTAGATAGATGGTATTATAGTATATTAAGGTGGAAGGTATCCATTGATTTTTCATTCAAAAGAATTTCATTACTATATCTTCCTTGTTTGGCCTACACCACCTCCAACTTGCATATTATGTTATACGGTTGATCTTTTGAATGAACATTATCCACTTTAATCCACCATAATACAATCTACCTATTACTATCCATTATAATTTTATATTAAATTCCTTATACTGCCTAATTAGATGTACATAGCCTTGAGTTATAATAATATAGTGGAAGTAGGTTTTGCCATAAAAGAGTCACTATCCTTTTCTAATTTTGTAGCATAATCCTGCATTCGTATTTTTAAACAAATATATACTAGATACGATAATTTGTTATTGAGTTTGAGCTATGTTTTTCAAATCGGACTTGTCTGAAAATCTGTCCGGTTAAGGATTAAAAACCGCATATATAAAAAGTTAAAAACCATTGCCTAACCCAGTCAACCGGCTGGTTCAACTATATACCGACCAACTAGTATACAGTCCTCTTCCCATGCTAGTTGTTCCAATAGTAGTTAAATAATATTGATCAATCATGGTAATAAATGATAATCATGTTAAATATTGGGGGTCTATATTGATTACGTTTTGTTATGTTTACATACGATTGTATTGGAAGAGATATAACTTGAAACAGCAAATGACCCCTTAACATTTGTATGGCATAAACCTGTAAATTTGTATTTTTAAACAATTAATATGATAATTCTCCATTGAGTTTTGAGTTTTAATCCATGACCTCAGATTCTACTCCTGGAAATGAGTCATAATTTGACTTTTGGCCTAAAAATTCCCAATACCTGCGAATGAGACAGTCTGGCAACTTAGATGTCAAGATCATACGAATTGGAATTCATGCATGTTAGTTCATATATTCTGCTGTCATATAATGAAATACATGGTATCCATAGTTTTTACTCTTTAGACTTTGTAATAGAATTTTTCTTTTCCGTTTGCTTTCCTTGTGTCTAAGGGGCTTTTATGTTGTTCCACCAGCTTCGGTAACATCTCAAGTTTTATACTCCATGCCATAAAATGTAATTGCTGCAACCACCTGCATATTTTGGATGATGTTAGATTGGGCAAAGACGTGATCTTGGGCTTAGTTACACACTTACACCCATAATTTCATTTTGTAACCTAAAGTGTCTCAACAATTTCAACTAATCACTTGGGGCTCCATGAGACAATTCCTCCATGAATATGGAGAGGGGCCAAATTTAGTTTTGGTTCAGAAATGGCTTGGCTGGCTTATTCAATTTTATGTTTCCCCTTTCCCAATTATCTTTGTAATTTTTTTTAAAAAAAATAATTACATATTACTGTCAACGATGAGGTCATCAGTTGGTTGTAATCCATTGAATTGGTTAGAACACTGATCATGCACTTGACCACTTAACTAGAAGTACTTTTTTGGTATTTAAATCTTATATGCAGTGTATTTGGAATAAAATATAGCAACTCTCTATTTGTTCACAATTATTGACTGTTTTGTGATGATCCTTGATATGTCTAATTGATTAAGTGAAAATACATAGTGGTTTTGTCTTAGCAAAGGAAAATAATGGTGCATGCAGTTAGGTAGATGTGCATAACATCTTTGATTCTAGTGATTGCAGAAAATATGTTTTTCCTTCTGGTTATAGCCTTAAAGATTCCGCGTTGAGGAAATATATGAATTTAAATTATAATAATCATCATAAAGGTTCACAGTTTTGAGGTTTTAAAATCAAGTCAAACACCATTTTGCCATGACACGAGTATGAAGCAAATGGATGCATGCCTCGTGTCTGGCTCTTCATTTCTATTTTGGGGTTATATTGTGGACAACAGTCACAATGTTAGGGATTGACCTCCCTAATGGTTAACGGCTGTTTAGGACTAGGGACTGGATAAGATATAGACTAAAAAACAGAGAAATTAAAACCGCCATCTGCTCGAGAGAGGGGTTCAAAACCTTTTTATTGATAATTAAGACATTGCTTCTATTATGGATTTATCTAAATTCATCTGCTAGAGAGAGGGGTGACAATGACTAGAATGTAGCTTCATGCTAGGAAAATGTTGTTACTAGGTGAAACTTGAAAGCTATTCTTTTTCTTTGCAATCTTGGTAGCTACCACTCTGCAACTCAATTCTTGAATACTTGTTTTGCAGCGACTCTGGAACTACTCTACAGGCAAATTTCTGAAAACCTACACGGGCCACGTCAATTCTAAGTACTGCATTTCTTCAGCATTTTCTATAACAAATGGCAAGTATATTGTAAGTGGTTCTGAGGATAACAATGTCT
Source organism: Fraxinus xanthoxyloides (assembly GCA_903798325.1). Classification (NCBI taxonomy): domain Eukaryota; kingdom Viridiplantae; phylum Streptophyta; class Magnoliopsida; order Lamiales; family Oleaceae; genus Fraxinus; species Fraxinus xanthoxyloides. The sequence goes on from CAIGRL010226447.1 coordinate 6,847, forward strand.
ACTTGTGGGAGCTTCAGTCGCGGAAAATAGTTCAAAAGCTGGAAGGTCACACAGACGCTGTTATATCAGTATCGTGTCACCCAACTGAGAATATGATTGCATCTGGTGCTCTTGGAAATGACAAGACCGTGAAGATTTGGATGCAGGAGGACTGATTTTCGCATCAGATTTTGGCAACGATGTGGCTCTCTGGAGACCAAAATGGAAACCCTTTTTTTTTAAATGTACACGTTAATAATGATTTAGGCAATTGCATTGTGAATTCATCCCTTCTGTTACCCTCTTCCTAATTTAACATTATGCAGGACATTGCTACTTTAGATTAATATTATTCTGTCTGTTTTGTTATGTAATTATTGTGGTGGATTCAGTTGGGGCTTGATGTTTATCTTTCACAAGTTGCTAGGGATTTTGTGCAAAGGTAAATGAGCTATACAAGTTTTGTAGTAAGCTTATGAACTGATCCGATGTTTTTTGGTCGTTTTCACCCAGATTGAGAAAGGCAAAAAACTTTTTCATGGTTTGTATCAAGGAGGAAAAAATGCATCTTTATGATGTTTTCCTTGTTAAATGCATGTTTGGCAAAGCTTAAAAAAGTCAACTTGCTCGTAATAAGTTAAAATTACTAAAGGGTTTTGTATGGGGTTTTGTTACTGGTGATTAGGCCGGGCCACAATAAGGTTCCATTTGGTAGAACTTTTTAAGAAGTTAAAAAGCTGTTTTCGAGATTAAAAAGTTATTTTTTAACATGTTTGAATAATTTTTTAGAAGTGCTTTGTTTAGTTAAAAGATCTTTTAAAATTTAAAAGCTTGTTTAAAGAAGCTTCTTCAGTGTGCTCTTTTACAAAAAATAAAAGTAAAATTCGTACGACAATATACTAGTCTATAAATAATTCTATCAAACCACATAAAAAATAATCTTTATTTTCGCTTGGCCAATCATCTCAGTTTACAGAATGTCGAAAATTCAATGCCATCTCCATTTTGGTATAACAGCCACTGCTACTTTATTCAAGGAAAACTATGAAGACAGAAATCTTCCAGTAGCCCTTTTTATTTTCTTACAAAGGAAACCCCTTTCTCAATGCTTCCACCCAACTCTTTCTTTGCCTTCTCCAACCCAACTCTGTCAAAACAAAATCATGGAAAAATTATTACATTCCACTTAAATTTAACCAAAAGATTCGCAATCAATAGTAAAGGACTTTAACCAGTTTTTGGCACACCTCTCGTATTCATTTAGAGGACCAAGTGGATATATCTCTTCAACACCATTTCGACCAAGACGTACTCTTGAAGCAAAGAAAGGAAGTTCAGTCACCTGAAACGGAAATTAGATATTCATGAACGCCAGTAAATAGAACGAACGTTTAATTGATACATTATGTAAATATCCTAAAGATAATCTATGCCGGTGAAACTTGAATAACATGCCTGAGAAGAAACAAAAGCACATTGAATGACACCAGCATCTCCTCTCAAGGCACGCAAGCACGCATCTGCAAATTTGATAGCTGCATATGCCTGTAATGTTAATGCATGTTTCCCAACAAAATTAGCCAGCTTTTCAAGATTAGAACCAAACATTCTTTGGCAGTTAAAGAAACAAACAAAATAAAAAAATACCATTGAAAGAGTTGCAGATCCCGCACCAGCTTTTGCCTGCAATAGACAGTAATTGCAATCAATATTCACTTAAATGTAGAATTGAAGCCTGGAATTTAGCCACCATTCTATATATCTAGTCAAAAGAAGTTGAATGGCAAATGAATAACACTTATCAAGTTCTTCATGTTATAAGAATAATTCTCCAAAGCTTTGAACTTATGAAGGTCAAACAAAATGCTAAACTTTAGTTTTCATCCCAAATACTTTTCATTCAGGTAAATTATGTAATGCACATGCTTCTACAGCATATAACACAGTGCTTCATGAACCTACGCGTATATCGCATTTTATTGCATTTCTATATCGATGATACTGTTGCAGACTATTAAAACATAAAGTAACAAATTCAATTGCCTTGTAAATATCAATGTGCAGCAAAATGAGAAGTAAACGTACCTTAAAGAGCAAGCAGGTAGTTGGAATGAGGGGGGTGATGCTTAAATAAACCTAACACAAAAATTAAGACAATATGTACACATTCTCCTACATGTTTAAAATGGGAACCTGTTATTGACCTGAATGACATAGAAGATACAGATACTTAGGAGGCAAGTTTTTATTGAGTCTTATATCCTTATAAGTGCATCGATAGTTTTCATCGCTAAATTAATTTTCAACATTCCTAAAGTACCATACACGCTTATAAAACTGAATAAAAACTGACTACATCATTAAATTAAAAAGTCAGTGTGTTTAGTCACTGTTCTTTCTTCCTCTAGCCACCCAAACAAAGTTTATCTTTTCTTTTCCCAGAACTCCATTTGACTAAATCCACATCAAAGAAGATACAGTATACTCTTATAAGTCACCAATGATTCCAGGAAGATGACGAAGAAAAAGGCTCATACACACCCATGTATTTCTACTCCTCCTTACATAATTCATATTTCTAAATTCTTTCTTTTCCAAAATTGAGAAGACAAGGTAGAAACAAAGAGAGAGGAGAGAACTTACAATAATTTGGTAATGCTTGACTAGGGTGAAATTTTGTTCTACAATTATTAATTATCCTCACAACCATTGGTTTTTCTACAGAGTTGGGAAGATTGTTACTGATTTATTAGTTGCAACTTTTGTTCATTGTTTTGAAAAGCCATTCGAGGCTTATTCTCGAGGCTACTCTCACACGAGGTTTCTTATGTCTTGGGTCTAATTGTTAGGCATATGCCTCGCCTTACTGAAGCTTATCCCTCATGACTAACCCCAAATGCAGCGAAGGTGTATGCTAGTTTGTCTTGCCTTTTGAAGGTTTTTTTTAAAGAGCCTAGAACGTATTACGGGTCTTCTATTTTATTGGTTTTGCCTTTGCATGAAAAGGGAGGGGGAAGGAGAGGCACAACTGCAAGTGGAGGATGATGATAAATAATTAGAAGAATGCAGACTAACGAGATGATGATAGGAAAAGAAATGCATTGATGATTATCTTAAAGGTCCTATACTCCTATTAGAAGTGAAAGTCCCTGTTAGCAGTGATAAAATTGAGAATAATAAGTTATTTCCACTTAAAGTAGTAGATTATAATTATATTGTCAAACTACTAATTTGATAACTTATTATTTACAACTTTATTTCTCTATTTTATGCTTGTTTACAAGCTAACCTTGTAATTTTTGTTGTTGTTTGTTTATTATTATTATAGATTCAAGATGGTTTGTGGTTTAATATGAACATGTTTTTATATTCTAAAATTCTTTTAAATTCTTTTATTAATTTGTTTCGAGCTTAGTCTCAAGACAGCCTTGCCTCACAGAGATAAAACCCCTCAAGGCTGACCTTGTAATAGATTATTACATATAAGAATACCCCCTACCTCAACAACTTCGGTTCCACCATTCTGAATACGAGAAGTCAGGTATTCAGTTTCTTCTTGGGTGAAAGAACATGGAGGTTTAACCTGCATCAGTCGAGACAATTTCTCTCAGAAAGTTACCTTGTATTTCAATGACATGAAATGATAAGTATACTTATTTTGCAAACACGTTTATCTTGACCTGGGAGAGCAGAGGTAAAATAGTAACACCAGCATGGCCTCCTACAACAGGAACGTCAATGTCCCTAGGATCAAGCCCCAAAACTTCAGCCTACAGACAATTATGGAATAGAGTAAATGTTAGGCTATGAATATAGACAATAAGGTATACAAAGTGATGAAAAAAGGGGGTCACAGTATATGCATCCTGGTCACAATCACATTGTTGATTATAACGTCATTAAGTGATGCCTAAATTTCGTATATACTTTTAACGAGTTGCTAAATTTATGGTAGAAGAAAAAGGAAAGAAGACGACGAGAAAACTAGTGGTAGGGTGGGTGGATCGGAAATAAGGTATAGATGTAAACAATCAAACATGATTTTATATTCTGTTGATATGATAGAAGCGTGAAGAAACAATAAAAAAAGGCACTTGACCATAAAACATATTTCAACTAGACTATCCTGTAGTATGTAATGCTAGCAGAAAGTTTTAACAGCCAATTCATAAATGGATGATGTACCACCAAAACATTTGATTCTATGCCTTTTTTTTGTGTATTCATCGACTCATTTTTATTGTGCTTGAATGTACGTCTTTTTTGTGTGTGAGAGCAAACTAAAAAAAGAAAAAGAAAAACTTGCAAGTCACTACAAGAATAACCCTTAAAAAAGACGAACAAATCAAGGAATTGAACGGACAATAGGTGAAGCACACTTGCACAAGGTTAACGGCACATTTACTAAATTAAGGGCCTATTTGAGCCCCAAAATTTATTTATTTATTTTTTTTTTCTAGAATGCATTTTGGAATAGTAGATTGATGGAGAATGGTGGTTAAAAAATAAGAAAAAGTTTCAAATTTGCGTGTTGTAATATTATTTTATTGAAGAATGTGTGATTGAAATGAAGAGAAAGAAAAATGTATTTTGGAAAAAATGGGGATCAAACAAGAGATAAAATTATAATTGACATAGATCAAGATGCTAAAGTAAACAAATCTTACCACAAAAGTATTAGCTCTGACAACATCAAGCATCGTGACTCCCAAAAGTCGTCTTGGATCATAGGTACCAGCCCTTTTGAATATCTCTGCTGCAATTGGCACCGTAGAGTTCACAGGATTACTAATTAGGTTAACGATGGCCTTTGGACAGCACTTTGAAATTCCTTCACATAGGGTCCTTACTATTCCTGCATTGATGTTGAAAAGATCATCTCTTGTCATCCCAGGTTTCCTGGGCACACCAGCAGGAATGATTACGAGGTCCATGCCAGTAAGTGCATCCTCCAATTGCTGTTGCCCCAGAAAACCACGTACCTTGACATTCAAATAAATAGATAATTTTAAGCGCCAATTTTATGACCTATTTATCAATTCTATAGATAGGTATCACTATGACTTAAATATTTTACTTCTGACTGAAGAAACCTGTGGGAGAAGAAGGGCGACACATTCCAGCTGAGTAGGTTTTACTTTCTTGCAAGTGAATTTACTAATTGGAACCAAATCATTCAATTGATTTTCTCCTAATACGATCCACTCCATACAAGTTTTAGCATCCATGTGTATTTCTTTCTCAACTCTTACTTTGGTGACATTTAGGGGATATATCAAAAATACATTTACTTCAACACACTACTTACAGCATTGATACTTGTTTCAAACAATCCCCTTTAGTCATTGGAACGTCGGTCAAGTAGTCCCTTTAAAAGCTTAAGTTTTGAGATATTTGGGGTTGGACTTAGATTTCTTCAATCCCATGGATTTTGAGGATTACAAACAAGTAAAGTCTTCTTAGTGAGAAGTTTGTCTAGAGTTGTGGAAGAATACTAAGTCATGAGAGTTTCACCTTTATATTAGTCATCAATATTGAGACTGAAACTTCAGAATTGAAACAGATGTCCCAAAGTAGACATACATTCATAACTAGACAACCAAGAACAAGTGTTTCAATAAGAGTAAAAGCCTAAGAACAAGAAGAAATAGATGTCCGAAACTTAGATGGTCAAAGGCACAACAACAAGAATACACCGACACCAGAAACCACACGAAGAACATGCTTTCAGATTGTTGACGTGGTGATATCCAGAAGATGAATAGGGCAGATCAAGCTGAACATAGACATAATATACCAGTATGCAAGGGAATCAGAAGGCCACAGAGGAATGCACACATCTAAATATGGCCTTGAATGTCAAAATCAAATGCTTAATGCTGGAAATATGTGGAACTAATTCCAGAAAGGAACAGATGCTTAGAATGATCATACAAGACCTAATGACACTAGCTGGTGACATTATCGTAGTGGAACAAGGTATTTATGAAGATTACATTATTCTAAGAAAGGATGTCCAAAGTAAAATACAATCAAGCTATAAGGTAACTGAGATCAGAAGACAGAAGTTTATACAGTATTCCAAATTCGAAATCCTTAAATCATACAGAGCTGAATAAAAGTAAGAACAATCACATTGGTAATAGCAGATGATGGAAGAAGAAAAGCTTCAAAAGGAAGAAATTGTGTGTTAGCACTTGAAAGATTCTGATCAGGCAATGCACTGAGGAGACTCCAAAATACTCAGAAGGATTATTGGACTAGATCCTTTGCTTCTTTGACTCTTTTACAAAGACACATTAATTATCTTCAACGTCATTAGCAACTGTCCAAGTCAAGTTGCCACTGGAGCTATATGAACACACTTGAGATTGATGTTCTGAAATAAGGTGGGAATTTTAAAATTTATAGGATCACGTTCATTGCTCTTTCTAATGCTATTCAAAAAAGTCCAAGAAAGTTAATTACTTTTTATTTCAAAGGGAGAAAAAAAGAAGAAGAAAAATTAGTTCTTTCTGCCTTCCTTTTCCTTTCCCATTTTTCTAGAACGGATCAAAACACAGCCCTAAACATAATATGTCCAGACATAGTTCTTTTTAACAAGATATACCACCAGTATTTCAATGTACAACAAAAGATGGAAGAGAAAGGTTACTTCCATATCTAATCATCTATCCTGTTAAAAAAATTGAGAGAGAAATTGAAATGCTGGAGATAAATGAAGCAACATCTACTCTAATAACAACTTCTCTTTATTTAGAATCAATTTAAGATTTCTTGTTAATGGAAAACTGTGATACAAATGATGCTGAATAAACTGACAAATAATAGAATATCAGTTAACTAACGGACACTAAGAAAGATAAAAAATGAATTACCACGGCACCAGTGTCCATGTGGCTGATATCTGCAGTCACTCCTGGAGTGTTTACTACATCATAAAGATGTAGCACAGAAACCAACGGATTCATCTTCATAAGCATTGCTAAAGGCTGACCTATGCCTCCTGCTGCACCTAATATTGCCACCTTGAATCCTGGTGATCCCCCTTTTGCTCTGCAGTTCTCCTGCCTCAAATTCGGACTCCCCTCCGTCTTTAAGCCCATATTTCATATACCCACAACAAAACAATTTATTCTAATCAATAAAATGATCCAAGAAAAGCACAAGCTTTGTATGAGAAAAAGAAAAAAAAAAGTTTCATAATTTTTGAAATTACTCATAACGATTTCAAGTTGAAGTCAAATGTCCGTGAGAATTGATTATCTCAGTTAGAAACCAAACGGGAAACAAATTGAACAGAAAAAATAGGAACAATAAGTGGGAAATTAGAAAGCACCTGCAGATTATTCATGAGGGGGTTGAGATGAGCTGATAATCTGGCAATCCGTTGATTAACATCTGCACTTGCCTGCATTTTTTAACTAAGAAAACTCTATAGGCGAATTTTAAAATCTGTATCAAGAATTGGCAGCGTTGGATTTCGATGTTGGGTGCGAGAATAAATAGAAAGAAGGATGACGCAAGAGCTAGTTTGGTTGGGATGAGTGCAATGGAAATTGTTTTGATGATGGCTTATCCTTGGCAGTTGGCACATTTCCCAGCCATCTTTTGCCCATAAATTTATTTATTTTTCACCACAAATCTTATTATTATGAACATTTTCTTAACCATCTTTATTTATGGAAGTGCAGTATAACAAATAATAAATTATTCTCGATCTGACTAAAAGATTTTTTTTTTTTTTTGTTAACTAGTTGTTCGATTTACATGAATATCTAATATTCACGAAATCTAAATGTTAGGGACCAACTTGTACCATACACAAAGTTTAGGGAACTTTTGAGACCGATAAGCAATATTTCGAAATCTCAGTGACCATTTTGCAGAGTATTGAAACCTCAGGGACTAATATGATCATTTCAGAAACTTCAGGGACATAGTGGCACAATCCAAAAATTGGAGGGACCGAGTTGCAGAATGCAGTAATAATGTTGATGAAATGTGGATAAAGGCTTGTTTGGCGCTTGGGATCATGTTTCTATTAAGCATGGTATCTTTAACTATTTCAAGAACCATTAGTTAAAATGGGACCTAACTTCCAAGAGGCCGTGGAAGATATTATAACTAGATTCATACGGGTGGGGTTTCCCAAAAAAAAATCACTCAAGAGAAACATGTTTTCATTTTCCAAAATGTATCTTTTAAAATGAATCAATGCACTCAACGATTAAAGGAACAGATTCATAATGATCTATGTCGAGACGACCCACTATCACTATCAAGCCGTTCAAGCATTGAAGCAGAGTGAGCGAGCTAGTGTATTCCCAAGGTTAGAGTCCTTGGCAATTAATTTGGACTTATCTAAATATTTATGAGTCGATATGGTAATGACTGTATCCATTGCACTTGATATAAAAACCCTCGAAGAAAGGTGAAATAATAAACCTTCAAACTAGGAGTCTAGCATTGAACACAGTTCGGATTAATTTCAAACAACAATTTAGTTTGCTACATAAAAGTATACACTATAAATATTACAAGCATTAAAATTAGCATTTGTAAATAAAATATTACAAAAACATGCAAACTTTACCATTCTTCAAGTCGAAGATGAAAAGGACATGATGGAACAACGACGAAGTCATGTATACATGAGAATACTAGGAAGCATATGAAAATTATTCACAATTTATAAAATCTATGACAAGTAAATTTCCTATAATACCAATCTATTCGTTTCTTTTTTTAATAATGTTCACGATTTGATTTGATTCAATTAAGCCCTTGTTTGAGCTGAATTATTTGAAAAAAAAAATTGATTTGGGAATAGCATTTTTTTTTGAAGAATATGTGATTAAAAAGTAAGGAAAATTTTGAGTTTATGTGTCATATTATTTGATTGAGAGAATGTGGGATTGATAAGAGGAGATAGAAAAATGTATTAAAATTTAATGAAGGCCAAACATGGGCTAAAACCAAGACTTCTATATGAACTCAAACTAGTTTCGCTTCAATTTTGTGATTTGATGATTTTTTGTTCATTTTCGCCCCAAATCTTAAGGCATTTGGTTGCATAGCTTTTGCTCGCCGATATGAAGAGAGTTAGAGCCCACGACTTTAAAATGTGAGTTTTTTGGCCATCTTAAGGGGACGAAAGGAAATATTGTAAGTTAAAAGAGGTTAAGGGCTATAAACTTACTATTCATAGAGATTGTTAGCAATGTCAAACAACTAAACAAAAGAAACGACGGTTAAATGAGTAATAGGGAGACCAAAAGATCTTGGCTTATGAGGTTCTAAATCCACACAATAATTTCAAAATCTATGAAGACCGTTTGAGTAATCAAGAAGACTTGAGGTCAACAAATCCAAATTAAAAGATAATCCAACAAGATCGGACATCTTGCATGAACTAGCAACACAATATTGAAAAATAATGTATTAAGAGGATGTTTGATGTATATTAAAATCAGATTTTAAGTGGATTGTGATAGAATTTTTTGAAATATGTAGTTGAAAAGATGTGAGACCCAAAAAAGATGTGGTTGATATTGATTCTTTGATTTTGACTTAAATTAAAATCTGACTCAAACATACCCTAAATCAAATTCAATTCCAAGTGCGTTGATCAACTGATCAAGTAACACAGTCTTATAGAAATGCAGAGTTACTAGTTTGTTATTTTATAGTTGTTATATTTTCTTTGGATAAACACTAGCCACAAAA
>CAIGRL010226478.1:0-10029 GCA_903798325.1 Fraxinus xanthoxyloides
TATTACTTTGCTGAGGTCAGTGCTGTCCTCCATGCTATTACACCTTCTTTAGATCATGCAACCTCCTAAGATTATCTTGTAGAAGCTAGAGAGCATCTTTGTGCGATTCCTGTGGGATTCCAGAGAACGTTTACATTAGCGGAACTGGAAGGAGATTTGTCTTCCTACTGATGAGGGTGGTCTAAGATTTAGGAGATTACAGGATGTGATGGACACCTTCTTCATGAAGTTCAGGTGATTGTTCCGTTCTCAGAGATCTCTTTGGGCCCAATTCTTACAGGGTAAGTAGTGTACAGGGACACATCATTTATTTACAATAGTTCCTTATTTAGCTTCTCCCTATTTGGAAGAGGCTGGAATGAGTTGAGCCCCATACAGAGCCATACATTACATGGCACCTTGGTGTAGGTCAGACTTTCTTTTAGCATGATTGCTGGATGGGTAAGACCACATTGGCATCCCTATTCCCACATCGACAGCATACTTCTACGAAGGTACATTTTTATACAATGACGTTCAAATGGCAATTATTATGCAAAATGAAGAATGAGAATGGATTTTTTAAAATCCTTCATCCACCATCTAACACACCTCTCGACGAGTCTTTTACATTTTTCTATTGTTATTTTTATTGACTTGTACTTTATAATTTTCTAAACTGCATGTAATGTATTGTTTAAGTTTAGGGGTGGTGATGGTGATTATTAATGATATCTATGTATGATGATTGATATTGTGTAATTGTTTTGTGTGTTTTCATGTTATCACTTTGTAATATGTATAGAAAGTACGAAAAAAATTTGAAAAACTTAAGATTTATTGTTTTATTATGTGCTTATGTAAGTTAGATAACCTTGTTTGCTAATGAGAATATTATTGGAATTAATTGTGCTTTAGAATTGCTATGAGATTATAAAACTTTGATGGTTTTGAAGCTTTCTATTGAAACTTGTAAGCTATTGCTCTTTCCACGGAAGAAATTAGCAGCATACTTTTCTCCATTTATTCTTGAGTAATCTTGCCAATCTCCTCCTTGATTTTTAGCTTTGGCGCATAGTGATCCATGTTTCACGGTTACCATTTTTAGGCTTTTCGCCTTTTCTTGTATTGTTTTGGCAATAGATTCATTTTTTCTCAAGCTGCGGCATTAAGGCAAAGAAATGCTAGTTTGCAGTTTTAGCAGTGTTTCCTCCTACTGTCGTTTTGGATTATTAAAAATTCATCGCTGCAATATCCTTTGATTATGGCTTTTGGTGATAACTCTTTCTCCGAAATTCCTTTCACAAAATTCATTTCTTGAGATGCTAAAAACTTTTGAGAGGATACCGAAATTTCTTGGTTTACTTTGTTCAAAAAATACCCACAAATAGCGCCAATTTGCTGACAATACAAATTGAATCGAACAAGTTTATTGATGAAACAAATACAATCGAATATCAATTTAAATACAATCAACAAATCCTCTCACCAACTATGACTTTCACCTCCTAAATTCTTTAGTCTTGATGCTTCAACAAGAACAAGAGGAAAAATAGCTATTTGAAATGGAAATATTTGAATTGCATGGGTTCTTCTTCAAATCCGATTTTCCTCCAAGTATTAGGGCATTTTGGTACCTTCTACATCATGCAAGGTTGCAGCTCCTTGTGGTTGTGATTCATAACTAATTTGGTTATGAATCACGCTTTATTCATTTGTCCATATACTCTTTATTGACAACAAGTAGCTAGCCAATATATGATAAGTAGTTAGCAATATTTATGCGAGCCTTTTGTTTCTTTGTTTCCCTCGCATATCGCTTTCTCCTTTGCCAAAAAATAGTTTGGTTTATGGATTTCTTTGCGAGGTCTAACAAAGTCTAATTCCAAAATCTATCCCAACAAAGGCATTGCACTAGTTAAGGAAGAATGCGGTAAACCTAAAAGCAGCAGTAGCTTTCATTCTATAACTATAACAAATCAAAAATCGGTGTTGAGCCATACTACCTACCCTAGAGTGGAGAGAATGACAGTATGAAGAAGCGACATGTCATTGACACTATCAATGATTGTGTGAGATATCTACTCACAAGTGAGCTGAAAAGTAGAAATATCAAAAGAAAAATGGGGGGAAAATCATGTGCAAGAAAAAAAAGTCATAATCATGTGAGATTATAAGCAGTGACAAAAGTAAAAGTGTTGCACTTCGTGACTAAGTCTTGTACACTTGGTGACTTAATTCTTATGAGGGTTATTAGCCTTAGTGAGACTTCGAGGTTGAGAAGCTCAACTTTAGGGAGAATCATGACAAATTAATATAGTGACTTCTGTTGGTAAAATCCAACCAGTCTTGAGCGAAAAATGAAGGCGGGATGAGAAATCAAACTTTAGAATAAGCACCACGAAAGTGAAAATAAAGAACAAGTGTGGGTTGCACATCTTACGAGAGAAGAAATGAAATGTTTGATCATTGGAGATTGGGAAACAACCAATTTTAAAGTTTATTATGGTTGAATTGACTATTCACACACACATGTCTAACATTAGATAAACAAATAAATTAATCCCGATAGCATGTCTTGGAAGTCGTTTATTAATTTTTTAGGTGGTCTCAAAACGTGAGGCAAAATGGTAAGCTATATAACTACGTTATTTGTATTTTGTTTGTATGTGTTAAGTAGCGAATTTTGTTCGAGACGAACAATTGTTCAAGACTAGGGGTACTTGACAGGTGTGATCATAATTATTAGACCCGACCCGGACATTGACTCAATCAAGGTATTGGGTCATCGAGTTACTAGTCAGACTGGTGGATCATTACTTAAAAATTATCTAATAAGTTTTAAAGTATAATTTTATTTTATTTTTTGTCTTGATACAATTAAATTTTTCAAGTTATAAGTTACTAATTATTTTATGCCTTTAAATTAATAATTTTTCAAACTCATTTATTAGTGATAATGGTTACATTTTGATTTTATAATTCTACACATTATATTTTCCCTTTTTGTGATGTAAAAATCATTTATTAGTTATTGAACAATAATTTACGTGTATTATCTATTCAATTTATTTTAGTTAAAACTAAAATTTTCAAACAAAATAAGTATATAAAATAATTATTTGATATTACAAAATGAATGAAAATATTGGATTAATTTTATGAAAAATATTTTCGAAAGATAGCAAATTTGTTCATAGGTTAGCTATGGTTTATTACACAAAATGACAACAAAGTATTGCTTGCTTTGGTGATAAGGTTATTCTAGTTAGCTAAAAGTCAAGTGTTCAAATCTTTAGTCCCCTCAAATTTCAATGGAGAAAAGTTTTGAAATTTGATTAAAAAATCAACCAGGCCGAACAAACTAGAAAATAAAATAGAATTGGCTAATTGACCCGGTCAAATCCGATTTTTGACGCACTTGCATTTACATAGTATGAGTTTGCCCGACCCGAAATATGGTCTAGGTCACTGGTTTATCGAGCTGATCGGCCAGGCTAGGCCGATTTTAATAACACTTGGTGTGATTTCTATACATATTTGGACCGTCAAAAGTGAATATTTGGGAGTCAATTCGATACAATTACTACATAACTTGGTTAAACATATATCATTGTAGGAAAAACTCAAGTTTCAATGGCTTTTGAAGAAATAAATGAAAATGGGGCAAAGAAGGGCTAAAGAGGGACAATTATAAAACAAGGGATTATATTTAGAAGATTACATGAATTAAACTGTGATCCGAGCCCCATAAATATGAAGACTAGTGAATGAAAACTGATAGCACAACCTAAAAATGGTAAATATGGCAATTTTATTTTTATTTCCTTTTCTTCTCAAGCTTCTTTTTGGAAACCAATTAGAACACGGATTCTGGCCTAAATCTTGGCTTTATAAATAAACACATTCCTCCAATAATTGAGGGAGCTCTCATAACATACAATATACAATTTCTTACAAAGAAGAGAGCAAAAAATGATTCTTTGGAGGAATCAAGAGGCAAGATACAAGGAATTTATTCCTGAAGATTATTTCTTGGTTTTTTATAAGGAAGAAGAAGGTGTACTAGAAGAGATTCAAGAATTCCTGATTTTCCTCTTTTTCTTAATATAACTAAAATTTGGACGTTGTCTCATAATTCTATCATAATTTCTTGCAACCTTGTAATACTTGGCTAAACTTATAGTCATTAGCACATAGATGAACCATTTCTTCTGTCTTTTTAATATTAAATTAATTTCAAACTTCGAGATCATATACCACTAATAACCTTTACAAAATTTTAATAGGTGTTCTAGTGTTTTATTGCATAATTATATCTTCACATCTTTCATAAAAATATGGAAAGGTCACATGCGAGCCTAGTTTTAATTCAATTCGAGAGAGATTGTGAAGTAAAATAGGAAAATTAATGAATAAGAATAAAAAAGAGTTGTTATGGTCTTAAGTTGCAAAGAGAGATTCAAATTCTTAGTGAGTGTTTTAATCGATTTTAAAAATGCTTCTAGCTACATTAGTTTAGTTCAATTATAAAGTCACAATTAACAACAAATTAAGTACATAATTTTCTTGGAAACTATATGTTTATTCACTATTTTACTATTTGACTATATTGTACACATAAAAAATTTGTCGATAAAAAATGGAGAGAAAGAATTAGGATTACAATTCACTGTATTACAAAAACACAATTCGGGATGAGATATCTTTACGTCTTAGACTCCAGAAACTTCTATATGCACTTGAAAAATATTGTTTAGTTTGATTCAAAGTTTGTCCATTCATAGCTCGATTTTTAGTCTTTGTTTGGTACACATTTAAATTTTCATTCTCATTCTTCTACTCATTTTTAACCTTACGTTTTTCAATAAAATAATATTTCCATCACATCGATAATTTTTCCTTCTTTTTCTATCACATATTCTCTATCAATCTACTATTTCAAAATACATTTTTTTAAAGTAACGTGGCTTAAATACACCCTGAAACTAGAATTGATCCAACCATCCGATCCAATTCCAAGACCCAGATGAAAGGCTCAAGTACCACGGACGCTCTGTGTTTACGGATAGCAGTTAAACAAGCTGGCCGGGGCCCATGGTCATTAATACAATGGCTTCTTTACACAAATAATTAAGTGACCATCTAATTCCTTACAATTGCCATAAATTGTTTCACTGACAAATCTATGCTTTTGGCTAAATATCTAAGTAGCTCATAAAAGGGACCATTTTTCATTTATTTATTTATTCTTTTTGGCTAAATTGTCATCTTTTACTGGAGAGTCACATTATTATTATTATTATTATTATTATTATTATTAGTATTATTATTATTATTATTATTATTTAGTTCCAAGTGTAACCATTGTATGACTATCACATCTAGGACCGTTGTCTCTTTTGGAAATTCAATTTAGTTTGATTTCCATCACATGTTTGTAAAGAGTAAAGTATCTATCCCACGAGGACCAAACTTTAAATTGAGTTTTATCAACTTCCAATCAAACTCGAATGTGCGTAGGACAAAAGAGATATTTTGATTATTTTAAAGTTATTCTACTAATTATCTAAATTTATTTTGAATTAAATATGATGTGAATGTGTTGGAATTTCGAATCCACCTACTATTATGAAATTTACAATTGTCGACCTATATAATTTAGTGTTAATTGTGTATCTTGACAATCAATAATCCAATTTTATCAAATCATCTCTTCCAAGTTAAACCTATCCTAAACATGACCCGTTCATATTCCTATTCCGAATTCATTTTAACATAACACATTAAAGCACACAATTTTCACGTAAGACATTAACTCACACAATTATCTAGATGATTGCACCTGCTATACATGTTTCTATTGATACTACAACAAGAAAAATATAAAGTCATAACCTGAAATGTATATGAATACAAGAATGTGTGATCAATTTCTTGTTTTTGATCTGTAATCTCGAGCCTTGATTCTTCACCTTCTTGACATTGATTGCCTTGGATTCCATGCTAGGGTTTGTTATTATCCTTCAACTATGGTGAATTGATCTTTCTTAATTGTAAGATTTGCATGTTATGATGTGATATGAGAGCGGTATGAGAGGTGCCTACAATGTTTGCTCATTATCTGTACTTAAGGTGATTAGGTCTTGAATAGCGTCCAAAGTGATTTTCAAGAAGAGGTTGTATCAAAACAGAAAACCAAATAAACTTTGTCTCGTATAACCATGCTATTGCATGGTACAAATTATTGTGATCACATGATTATAGTCCAAAACATTCTTTTCCTTGAAAATTAATCCCTTGGTATCACATAGTTATAAATTGCTCCAACATCTTCCATATTTATTAAAGTTAGTCCATATTTTTCCTCATTTATTTCGCTTAGTCTTTTCTTTGTGCAATTTTCATCGTTTATCTTCTAATTTCATGCAATTGATTCTTTTTCGTCTTTTATCATTATCTCTTGGTTCGAATTAACTTTTGGAAATTTTCAAGTTGGTCCCCGAACTTTTAATTCTTCATTTTTCGTCGATTTTCGTTCATTTCTTCCAAACTTACTTTCAATATTCAAGTTTTACTTAACAAACAAAATATTTAAAATATTAAGCTATAATTCATCAAAAATACTCTCAAATATTCATATTTAATGGCCTAAATAACTGCATAAAATGTACTTATCAAACCCTCAAATTTGGATATTTATTTGTCCTCAAGCAAAACTATAATCATATCAACAAGCAAGCGTGCAACAACTTTTGTATCATTGTGTTAAGAATATGAATACCTTCAAAATAACAAAACAAAAACCAATTTTCTATTCATCCAACGTAAAACTAATGTGGATGTGTGAAGAATTAAACATTACATTACAAATTCACAAATTGTTTCAATTCTCGAGTCTCATTTGTCGAATTTATCATTTCTCCACTCGTGAGATTCACATCTCTGAACTTAGTTTTTTAAAATTCTCATTTCAAGGTGGAATCTAATGTTGAATTTATATACTAATCATCACCCTTTGTAGTTTGGATAAATTTCACTAATTACAAGTCAATATCTCAACAAATAAGGATTCTCCCATATTTTTTATTGCTTCAACTTATAAGTCTCAACAAGGCTAATAATCCATTAATAATCTCAGATAAGTATTTGGGGGCTTAATCATGCATATAGTGCAACTTTTATTTTTTATTTTTTATTTTTGTTGTGCGCATTTTGTTTCATGTATTAGCTTAATCATTTTTTGAGTTTTCTTTTTACGATTTTCTATCTTTTATAGAGTAGCTTTCACTCGTGAATCATGGTAGCTTTTTTTATTTTTTTTATACAATGATTAGTGTAATACCCCTCATTAAACACTCATTCCTAGAAACTGGCATCTAACTCAGGATTCTAACCTAATTTTCATCTTATTGGGCTAAGACAATCCACTGAAAAATCTTCACATGTGTATTGCTCATTCATCTCAATATTTTTTACAATAGTTTAGACACCCCCCAAACTATACTAAAAATTGTCTAAAGGATATATCATGTAATGGTTATTCAAGTTTAATATCTAAGTTCCGCTATTTCAATATATTGAGCATATGAATCAACTCATTACTTTCCAATGCAAAATTTAATTTAGCAAATAGTATCAAATTATACAAGTATAAGCATCAATTAATCAAGCATGTACTATATTTACAGTTCATAAATCAACACATAGCTCTAATTATATACATTATAGTTGACAAGGATATCTAATTTACTCAAGCAATCAAACAAGAAAGAAAATCTTTTTGGAGTTTTTAAGAATTTTCAATTTTTTTGTACCTTTTTCATATATATAATAAAGCAAAAAAAATTTACAACAGTCACACAAAAGCAATAAAAATTCAAAGTTTTTTCTCACCTCCAAATTGAAATCAAACAATACCCTCAATATTTTAAAATATCACCTAATAAGAAAAATAAAAGGTCAAAGAAGGAAATTAGGCACTTTATGTATGATAATGGAGGTTGATTTGGAATAAAAAAATGTCGAATCTAAATGTCGACTGTGTCATTTCACTTGTTCATTGTAGGTTTATGTATTTTTAGGTATTATGTTCCTACAAAATGAAGAGAAAACAATCATTAGTGATACAATAATATAGAGCGATTTATTAAGCTCGAACACATTAGAATTAGGGGTGTCAACGAGTCAAGTCGAGCCGAAACTCGAAGTTCAGGCTCGATTCGAGTAAAAATAGTTTGAGTTGAGCTTTTGTTCGGCCAAAAAATTTAGGCTAGACCCAAAATTTCGGCTCGGGCCTTTACAAGCTAAGCCGACTCAATTTTTTTTTCTTTTAAATATTCAAACATAGCTACTGTGACCGCATGCAGCTCTCACAAAGCTACATGCAAAATGCAAGCAGCTATTGTAGGTAGCTATGGCAGCTAGCTACCTGTGATTTTTTCGTAGGTAGCTAAATTATGATTTTTTAACTTGGCTTGGCTCGGCTCATCCAGGCCGAAAATGGCCCATAACACGAGCTAGATCGGGATCAAGCCTTTGCTCGGTGGTTCCGAGCCACGAGCCAACTCTGCACCAGCTTTTCTGGGTCGAGCCATGGGTTGCCCGAGTCAGTGAGTCATTTTGTCATCTCTAATTATAATCGATAAAAAATCTAACGACGAAGGGGTAAAAAGAAAAAAAAAGGAATGTACTAGTGGGGGACGCGTTCACATATTACAATCGTAGGTTGCAGGGGGAGGTAGGAAACGAGTTCACGTTTTACGGCCTGAATAGTTCCGAAAAGAATACCATCATTAGAATCTTACATACACTCCTGAATAGTACCAAAAAGAATACCAAACTCATGAGAGATCATAATTTTGGTGAGTAGCCAAAAACAACTAAAACTTTTCGAATCCAATTACGAATCAGTAAATTCAATTGAAAACTTCGATTCTCGACAACGGAGCCAAAAACTTGATCAATGAAATTTTGCAAGCGTACGATATCATTCACAAATAATAATCTAATGAGTAAAATCGAATTGTATCAATTCGCTATCAAACTCAAAATATATGTAACACAAAATATATATGTTTTGATTATTTCTAAATTATCCTACTAATTATCTAAATTTGTTTTGAATTAAATATGAGATGAGTTTGTTGAGATTCTGAATCTACATATTTTTTATATTTTCAATTCTTAACCTATATAATTTAGTGTTAATTGTGTATCTTGAAAATCGATAATCCTGTTTTATATAACTATCTCTCTTTAAGTAAGCACGCTCGGTCATATTCGTATTCTGAATTCATATACTAATGATGCATTAATAAACACAATTATCCAGATGATTGCACGCGTTATACATGCTATTCTAACAAGCATACAAGATCAAAAATAATTTATTACCAAGATAAAAAATAATGTATTAATAAACACAATTATCTAGATTATTGCGACATGCTATTCATATACATTTATTGCTCGCATGTTAATCTTGTAAAGTTCTAGACCTTTTATGAACCTCCCAAAAATATAATAAGAAACATATACCTAAATGATGCATAAACATTTAAATACAAGATCAATCAAGAACACAAATTAACTAAATTAGTTTGTTTTGGAGTTAAAAATAATCAAATAATAAGATTCATTTTCATCCAACACAAGAAATGTCTAGCATAACATATTTCTAATGATAACACATGAAAATGAAAAAGTCATCAACCGAAATGTTAATGAATACAAGAAATTTATGGGATCAATTTCTTATTTTTGGTATTCAATCCCGAACCTTGATTCTCACTTTCTTGATGTTAATTGCCTTAGATTTCTTTTTCTGCTTGTTCTTCTCCTTAAATTGTGGGGAATTGACATCGTCTAATTGAAAGATTTATATGTTATGATATGATATGAGAACGGTATGAGAGGTGCCTCCAATTATGTCTCATGTTCTGTACTTAAGGTGACTAGATTTACTCCATGAATTGCATCCTAAGTAATTTTCAAAAAGAGGTTGAATCAAAATAGGAAACAAAGTTGTTGTTTTTATACAGCAAAACA
>CAIGRL010226545.1:0-17038 GCA_903798325.1 Fraxinus xanthoxyloides
TCCCATCCATCCATGTCTGAAAATTAACTTCCATTTCACCTGATTTTTCTATATGAACTTGATTTTCACGGGCTTTATGATCATTGATGGAAATTGATTTAGAAATAAAGTAAGCTAACAATTGAATCGTAATCTTAAAGAAATCTTTTCAATTAAATTCCACCAAACTCTTAAAGTTCAATCAATCACCCTCATTTCTTCAAAGCCACTCCCTCTCAAGTTAGCTTACAGATCTTTTTCTCTCTCAAGAAGTTGTTTTGACGGGGGAAGGGGAAAATGAAGCAGCTGACGGCGTTGCAGCAGCAGGCCCGCCGGAGCAACAGTTTTCGAGGTGCATCTTTGCCGTCGGACACCTCTGTGGATGGCGCAATTAAGTCTCCAGCGACGATTTTTTGGCTAGTTCTTCACGGTCTTTGCTGCCTCATTAGTCTAGTCCTTGGATTCCGATTCTCTCGTATGGTATTTTTTCTATTTTTCTCCACTTCCTCCCCTTCCGCCACCACTAATCTCTACTCAGCACTCAGAACAACATTGCCATCATCCGTCACTACTTCGCCTCCAGTGGTGAATGGTACAGCTGTTTCGGTTGGCGGTGGGAGTCGAGTGGTGGTGGGCAGGCACGGGATACATATACGGCCGTGGCCCCATCCAGATCCGGCAGAGGTGATGAAGGCGCACCACATAATCGAGAGGGTTCAACGAGAGCAAAGAGTTCAGTATGGGGTTAAGAGCCCTAGGACTATAATTGCAATAACTCCGACTTATGTAAGGACCTTCCAGACGCTTCATCTCACTGGTGTAATGCACTCCTTGATGAATGCGCCCTATGATGTGGTCTGGATCGTGGTGGAAGCTGGTGGAACCACTAATGAAACAGCTGCGCTAATTTCCAAATCTGACCTCAAGATTGTGCACATTGGATTTAATGGGAGAATGCCAATTCTGTGGGAGGACAGGCATAAGATGGAGTCTAAAATGCGATTTCACGGTCTAAGGTATGTTAGAGATTGAACCCGCCATTTTTATTTTTTACGTTTAATTTTGTATTAATTCACTTCAAAATTTGCACGCATTTAGTAAGACAGTACTGTGATCACCGGTAGAATTGAATTTTCATTTAGCAAAAGTTTTTTTGCAATGTGACAGAATTGTGAGAGAGAAGAAATTAGATGGTATAGTGGTGTTTGTAGATGAAAGTAATATGCACAGTATGGAGTTATTTGATGAGATCCAGAATGTAGATTGGATTGGAGCGGTTTCGGTTGGGATTCTTCCACACTCAGGTGGTTCTGAATTAGAATTATCAGCAGCTTCGAGAGAGGATAATGGCAAAAATGAGAATTCACAAATGCCAGTTCAGGGTCCTACTTGTAATTCTTCAAACCAGTTGGCTGGATGGCATACCTTTAATATGCTGCCATTCATGGAGAGGAGTGCAAGGTATGTTGGTGACAGGGCAGTCGTGCTACCAAGGAAGCTGGAGTGGGCTGGGTTCATTTTGAATTCGAGGTTAGTGTGGAAGGACGTTGAAGATAAGCCCGCATGGGTTAAGGATTTGGATGTGGTTGATAGGGAGGGAGAGGATATCTCGAGTCCAATGTCTTTGTTGGATGACCCTTCTGTGGTGGAGCCTCTTGGAAGTTGTGGGCGCAAAATTATGCTGTGGTGGCTCCGAGTTGAAGCACGTGCAGACAGCAAATTTCCTGCCAGGTTAGTCTTCTATTTTTATTCGCACAATGCTAATTTTTGTATTTTCATCTTGATGTTCACCTGACCATTGTCCATAACATATGAAAGTTGATCTTAGATTCGACTATGAGTACCAACGAATGTGTATGGTACGAAGTTAGATAGTGGATGTTGTACATAGAATGTCAAAGACAAATTTAAATCAATAAATTTGTCCCTTTAGTGTCTATGTTCCTAGATGTAGTGGTTCAATATGGTATCATAGTTGGCAAATGAGTCAAGTCTTGTGAGCACATACTTATGAAAATTGTGCACCTGATAGGTTCTTGATGAAGAAAATGAACCTGCCCTTGGTGTCAAGAGGCACGTTGACAAATAAATTTGTTCCCTCTTTAGTAGCTTAAGCGTTTAGGTGAGAGATCAATATGGACAAATAATGCAATGACTGTTGCATGCATGTGAGTGTATTTATATTTTCAGTTTGATTCCTTTCATTTGAAGACATAAATCCATAATGGTCCAAAGTTCAATTAATTTTGAATAAATATATAAGAAGAACAAGGAAAAAAGTTGAATATATTTGGATAAACTTCTTTCATATTTTTTTCCTTAGTTTGGCATCTGTGAAGCAGCTCCCTGGTAATGGATAGAATATTGGATCTGCATTTCAACTAATATCGGTAATAGTTATGTCTCCGTTCACTGTAAATATACACAGCGCAAAGAAAATTATGATGAACTTGAGCATTACATTTCACTGCAACTTGGTGTAAGTATTTCCTTGGAGTTCATAACTTTATGCAATTTCTCGTTAGTTAATTGTGAACCCACCAAATTATCTGTCATGGCTGAAAAGATACATTACAGAATCATTTATATACTGATAAAATCAGTTACACTCTAGAGTTCAATTGTTGATATTAGAATAGAACAGAAATTAGTGAGACTTGTCTGAATACTGAAATAGAATAAATTGCATCAAGAATTACTTTGCATGCATCCTCTGAAAGAGAGAAAGTCCATTATGTATTTAGCCTCACCTCAAACCATTCCTCAAGCGGAAATATTTCGGCGAAGCTAGAGACGGTCACTCTACCCATCATGTAGCTCGTTCCTATTAGGTGTTCTCGGCATTTTTCATACTTTGGTAAAGAGAAATCACTGAGAGTCCTCCATCTTATTGACCTTTATTGTACTGTTCCAAGCCTAAAAAGTAGGGTTGGACATGGTCGGACCAAACCCGAATTTTTGGGTATTTAGTAAATGGAACCGTTGGGTTCAAATTTAATTATGGAACCGTTCGGGTTCGATTCCATTCGGTTCAGTTTCCGAGTTTCGTACAATAATTAATTTTTTTATATTATAACAACGCTACATTAATTCGACCATAACATGTTCAATCTTGACTCTTACAAGATAACGTAGTCTAATCTCGTGATTTCTTTTGCACCTCTTTTCGTTGAGTTCTTTATAGATTTGACTGTTAAAATCACATGAAGATGAAGATGACGAGTTCACAATAATAGAATTACAGAAACGACACTACAGTAGAATAAGAGATTTGGGTAAAATTTAGGTCAATTTGATTAAATGGACTTGACTGGAAATTAGAAATAGTAAAATCATATTTTGAATTTGGACTAAATTAATTAGTTAACAAATTTATTTTAAAAAATAAAATGATTTGACTTGTTTAAAAAAAAAAAAANTTTTTATATTACAACAATGCTACATTAATTCGACTGTAACATATTCAATCTTAATTCTTACAAAATAACGTAATCCAATCTCGTTATATATTTTATACCTCTCTTTGTTGTGTTCTTTGTAGATTTGACTGTTAAAATCACAGGAAGATAAAGATGACTAATTCACAATAACAAAACGGTAGAAACGATATTACGGTAGAATAAGAGATTTGAGGTAAAATTTAGGCCAATTTGATTAAGTTGAGCTTCGCTGAAAATTAAAAATAGTAAAATCATATTTTGGGTTTGGACTAAATTAATTAGTTAACAAATTTATTTTAAAAAATAAAATGATTTGACTTGTTTAAAAAAAAAAAAAATTATTAAAAAAATTAGAGAGATTCGGTTCTTATCTAGAATTGAGAACCGAATCAAACCAAACCCGTCGGTTCTCGATTCAGATACCAGTTCAAGTACTTAACTTAAGGAAAACCGCTCGGTTCGGTCTGTTCTGTTAGGTTTGGATTCGGTTCAGTTCAGTCTGATTCGGTTCAGGAGTTTTGTCCAATCCTGCTAAAAAGTTGACCCAAGTGTATACTCCCGACTCATTTATGCTCATGAAAGTATGAATGCCGATAGTCTCTTCAACTGATTGATATCTATAGCACTGTTCCAAGCTCAAAAAATGACCCAAGTGTGTACTTCAACTTATGTACAATCTAAATACTTCTATATACCAAGTTTCCTTCTTTCCTTGAACTAAAAGGACACTGCTAAAATTCCTTCTTTCCTGTCCAGGCATGAGATGCAAGCTGTGCTGTTTCTTCCACTCTAAGCTAACCTGCCCTTTTGTATGTTCCTGTCTTTTCGCTGTATCATACCCGCATTCCTCTAGGGCCAGTCATCATCATCATTAATGACTCATTCAAATTGTTTGGCATTTCCAATATTTGATATTCCTTACCCTATGAACCCAAACCTAGCGGCAAGATGCATAAACCTGAAAAATTTCTGCTCTAGTAAAAAGAGAGAAACTTATCAAAGCATAAGCAAGGTGGCGGCTGATGTCAGCACGGTGGACATCGTCCATGATTATTTTGGGCTAGGCTTTTCTTCTCTTTTTGGCTCTAAATAATTGAACTATTTGCTAATTAAACGTTGAAAGTATTTATCTGTTTTCTGTAGAAAATAATACTTTCTGTTAAAAGCGTGCCATTTGTCGGTTTTGAAATCAAAATTTTTCCGGATATCAAAAGAATTAGCCTTCTACGAATTCCAGAAATTCATGACATTTTTTTCTATTCTTTCCATTTTTGCTTTGAGTCCCCCTAGGGTTAGCATCTTTATATGTTTGACACGTATCATTTTGATTCTCATGAAAGCTCATGAGATTTAACTTTTAGAATTAAAGGAGAGTGAAACAATCCTGGAAAAAGAATTCATTGTAGTTACACCTACGGGCGTCAATGTACAATAGCACTATGATAGTGAACTTTCCATCCAGCTTATTTGCAAAATTAAAGTTTGTCTTCTATCTCAGTAGCTTAGTATAAGATTCTCTGCTGATAAAAAAAATTTAGGATTCTGTCGTGCATTTTGCAACTCCATGACCCTAATGGAGGGTTTTTTGCTGGGGGCTAATTCGGTTCATTTGGATTTGTTATGGAAACTGGAATGCTCTGATACCAGTTTGCTGTGAGAAAATATGAGATTAAGTACAATATGAAGTAATTGATCAAAAGAACACAAGAATAAAATAATTTACAGATAATAAAGATTTTATTATAATATGAAGAAATAATACAAAAATTATATTTTATAATTTGTCTAACTTCTAACTTTTTCTAAATCATAATGAGGAGCCAACATATATATGGAACAAATAGGAGATGTCCAAACCCTTATAGTAGAGTTGTAGATGAAATAGAACGGAAAAGAAGACCAAAACAACGCAGGGAGGCATAATAGGTGACGTCGCAGCGCCGAGCAGTTTTCTTTCGGCGCAGCGACACCCACTCTCGGGTCCTTTACTCTAAAAATTTGATTTTCTTCATCCCAGAGTCTTCTTCAAGTCCAACACAAATTCATACTCCCAATGGGCTTTCAAGTTGAATTTCAATTGGAATTCACCAAATAAACTTAAGGATTTCACAATTGCATTCCAAATAGAGTTTTAATTAATGTACATTTCAGTTAGAACTCCTAATTATCTTCAACAAAGAATTCGGGTCATACCCAAATTCTTACAATCTCCAGCTTGACACGAATTTCACTGCAATGAACAAAATTTCAAAAAATTCTCCACCCGATGACAAATTCCACTGTAAGGAATAAACTTGAACTCTTTAATGAAAAAGACAAAATAAACTTCTCCACCTCTGCTACCTTAGCTGGTGGCAAAATTGATCTAATGACCACCAAACAAGGCTGAAACAAGCCATGTAATAGAATCACAATTGAATGTATCAAAAGAATGATCTTGGCTAGAATCAACACTCTTAACCGCATTCAAATTATCAACAAAATCAGCAGAAGTGTACCTATGTGGAACCTGATGGCCAAAATGGGTCTATTTCTAGCAATTGAATACGATGACACCGTCGATAATGGTGGCAAGAAGGATTTACCCATATCTTCAAAATTCAACTTATCAGACTCCAACGGTACAAAAATCAACTCTAAATCCACCCGAGTTCTTCAAATATGATGATTACTCGAAGATTCTGTATCACCCTGCAAGATATATAAATGGGATTTTCTATGTCCCATCAGCACAACACGGGCTCCTTTGATAATCTTTAGAACTTTACCTTCAATAGTGTACATGTACCATTTTGAATAAAGAATATTTAAAGAGATAAAAATTTTCTTCAGGTCTCGAACGCGTCTCACTAAATCGAGTGTTCTAACCGTCACATCAGATATCTTTATTCTGGCCCGACCAATATCAGCTATCCGACAAGGTGTGTTATTACCGGTCATCTCAACACCTTTTGAAACTTCTTCCAATGATGAAAATAATTCCCAATTAGGTGACTTGAAAAGTGCAAGCTGTATCCAAAATTCAAACCTCATCAGGTTTGGAACTATAGTCAGACATAAGTAGAAACTCTCCATCACTGCTAGGATTTTCTACAAGACTTCCCTTGAGATTTATGATTGTTGATTTGTAGTTGACTTTGATTTATTTTGTAACTTATAATAATCATTTACCAAGTGCCACTTTTTATTGCAATAATTACAAAATCTAAAATTAGATTTTAAGTTGCCCGTTGAACTACCACCATGAACAATGAGACCACCTCCATGATCTCCACATGCTACAAGATGCTTCATCTTCTCCTTTGAATATAGAGTATCTTAGACTTCTTCGATGGTGAGAGTATTACGATTATATAAAATCGTTTCTCTAAAAGACATATATGAAGCGGGCAATGAACACAACAAAATCAAGTACAAGTCGTCTTCATCATATTTGACCTTCAAGGTCTCCAAATCAACGAGGATTTCTTTGAAAGCAACTAGGTGATCTTCAAGAGATGTACATTTTGTCATACGAAGAGAATATAGACGTTTCAGAGTCAATTTGCTAGTAAGACTCTTCGTCATGCATAATTGCTCCAATTTTAACCAAAATGCAGCGGCTGCTTCTCTTTTAAAAATCCTGAAAAGTATTATTTAAAAGATGAAAATGTATTTGAGATAGGGCCTTTCGATCTCTCCGTTGTTTCTCCTCCATAATCCAAATTATGAGAATCTTGTCAAATCCCAACAACACTCCATCAAAATCCAAGTGAGTACAACTTGCAGATTTACTTGCCACAGAGAGAATCTTATATTGTGACATAATAGCGGAATATTATTCTTTATTGTTGCTATCAAGAAAAACCTCGATCTTCCTATGAATTTCAACAACGAAAGCTCTGATAACACTTGTTATGGGAACTGAAATGCTATGGTACCAAATTGTTGTGAGAAAATAAGAGATTAAGTTCAATATGAAGTAATTGATCACAATAATAAAATAATTTGACAAGAGTAAGAATTTTATTATAATATGGAGAAAGAATACAAAGATAATGTATTTATGATTTGTCTAACTTTTTCTAAATCATAATGAATCTAAATCATAATAAAGAGTCAACTATATATAGGGAACAAATGGGGATGTCCAAACCCTTATAGTAGGATTGTAGATGAAGTAAAATGTCAAAAAGGGAAAATGAGACCAAAGCAACGCCGGGCGTGGTGCGCGCGCGGCGCCAGGAAAGCAACACCGGGCATGGTGTGCGCGCGGCGCTAGGATCGGCGCTGGGCAGTTTTCTTCCAAGTCCTTTACTCAAAAAACTTGATTTCCTTCATTCCAAAGTCTTGTTCAAGTTCAACATAAATTCATACTCCTAATGGGCTTCCAAGTAGAACTTCAATTAGAATTCACGAAGTAATCGCATTTCAAATGGGATTCTAATTAATGTGCACTTTAATTAGAACTCTTAATTATCTTCAACAAAAAATTTGTGTCGCACCCAAATTCTAACAGGATTTGATTCGGTGGCACTTGCATTTTTTGTGGAGATTTTCAGTCGGTGGTGGTGTTCTTGAGTTCTATTGGGGGTTCTGTGTTGGGGTTTGGGTAGTGCGAATTCCTGAGTTTTGATAGGGGTGAATAGTAGTAAACTAGAGTGTCCTTTGACAAGAAATTTTCAGCTTATATTGCGCGTTTGTTTTGCGAGATACAAAAAGTTAGTATTTAACTGAAAAGTAACAATGTTCAAGGTTTGGCTAACTGTAACTCAAGTTCTACATAGTTCTTGTGTCAGTTTCTAGAAGTAGATCTTTGGCTCAATGTAATGACCTCCATACAGCGTACATGAACGGCAAAGAACACTTGAATGTGACCTCTTTTGCCTTCAATCATAGTCCTTTGTTTGGTTGCAAGTGTGTTTGCCTGAAGTTATAAGTGCTTCATACAGTAGCTATATTTTCTGCTCTGTTTTGATGCTCTTCCATATGTATACTACAACCTACGTGCACTAGCCCAAAAATATTGAAGAGCTCATTTCTGTAGTTAGGGCCATGAAATGGACATTGCCTCCTTTCTTTAACTTGTTTGTAGGGCGTTTTATCAACGTGCAACGTATATTTATTGGTCTGTTTATAAATATCATATAGACGACCATGATACGCATATATAGATTATTGTATTTACTATAGATACTGCTCTTTTGTATATGATATTTAAAGATTTAATGATTCACCCATACTATCCGATTCATTCAGGTGGATAATTGACCCCCCATTGGATGTAACCATCCCAGCAAAACACACGCCATGGCCAGATGCTCCTCCTGAACTCCCAGCTTCTGATGTAAAAGTGACCAGCATCCCGGAGAACACAGAGAAACGTGTGACCAAAAGATCAACAAGAAAACGCAGTTCGCGAAACAAAAGGAAGCGTGTACCCAAAGTATTGGATGAACATGTTTCCACAAGGCATTCTGGGGATAACTAGAATATTTTCATGACTACGAGCAAGCCTTCAACCTGAGAAATTTGATGATTAGACGACTATTCTTGTCGAGTAAATACCGAGGCATATGTTCCATACACCTAGCTGGTCGATACATATACATGTTAAGTTGGTTACATCTAATTTTCGGATCTTCTTTTCAGTGTTCTTTGATTTCTTCTTGTTCAGTGATTGTGTTTTGGTATTGTGGTAGAGTTTTACTACCGAGCCCTCATACACTTGCCAGTTGGCAGAAACATGTATTCACTATCTCGTGTTTGATACATAGTTTTTCGAAATAGAAATCAAATATCTATTCAGTTATTGGGATCTCATAGATGGTGCTTGTAAGTTGTATCTAGTCATTTGACTCCCAAACAAATTACATTTTATATACGATCGGTGTTCAATGAGAAAAGACTAAACCTTTATAACTTTCAGCCATCGTCATTTTAGCAATTCAGTTCATGAACTTAATATCTTTGATTTCGTTTTACTTTAATGTCACGAAAAACTGCATAGGGAAGGAGCACTGGAGAAAAATATAAATCTGCTATTGCATTTCATTTCCAGAGAAGTCGTGTGAAAAGAAGCAGGCTCTCAACTTGAATTATTATGGTGGAAAAATCCTTTCAAGAACGGCGACCATAACGCAGCATGTCATGTATGATGTTGGGTTCTGAACTGAATGAATTTTGATTGGCAATAAGAAGCGGCCATAGTATCTTTCGTTGCATCTCATAGATATTTGGGATTGCAGCGCTAAATTCTAAGTCTCTTACCTCACAACCATTAATTTAATCGAACAGTCGCATTTTCAAGGCTGAATCTGAATTGGGACCGGTGGAGCCGCCTCTGTTGCCTCCCCAATTGTGGGCAGACTGCAGAAAATTAGTTTTGGCCGTTTTGTGACTGTCAACTACCATTGAGGCTGCAAAGGGATCTAGGTTCACCCATTGGTAATATACATTTGAATATCAACATTGACTGACAGGAAAAAGGAGATTATGAACCTTTGATCAAAATTTGAATAGTTCTTGTACTAAAATTTGTGGCATGATTTAACTATAATCTAGTCACTATCGGTTTAGATGAAAATAAGAATTTTAGATTTGATAAAAAGAATTATGAAATGTATGATTAAAAGTTACAATGTGAACAAAACTTCGGTTGACTGTATGTTTATCCATTTGAACATAATTCTTCGTCTCGAAATCACAAGTCCAAATCAAATTAGGGTTGATGTCATGCATCAGGAGGATGGTATGTTAAACTCAATTTGGTTGATTAAGATAGAATTTGAATGAATACAAATGATCATTCCTAAGCGTTTGAGTTTTTAAGTAGAGGGAAATGAAATAAAATGGGAAGCGAAATACAATGGGAACGTGTCAAGTTTTAATTGAAGAAAATGAATTCATATAATTAATAAGTGAACGTGTTGAAGATAACAGTGAAATAATTCGTTCTAATTGTACATGCTAGTCCAATAACAAACTTGCACATTCCTACAACCATGATCGTCACGGTTGACATAGGCCAAAGGTCATCGTAATATGAATACTGGCCTCGAAAACATAAAAACTTGGCAATTAGTGTTGCAAAATTTCCCCAATTTTATGATTAATAATAATGCATGTTAATATTTTAAATTTTTTATCGCCTATATGAACCCAAAGCCCCCATCCAACTGCTTCAAGCCTAAGCAATCCAACAGTTCCTTCCTCTGTGGGCATCAATTCGGCAATTCCTACGGAACTCTCCTCTCCATATCTCAACCATGGCTATGACCATCATATCTTTCCTTTTCTTCTTCCTCGCTTCTTTAACATATGCACTAGACATGTCAATCATAAATTACGACAATAAACACATACAAAAAACATCATTGGAAAGTGTCGAAGAAGTGAGGGACTTGTACGAATGGTGGCTAGCAAGGCATGCCAAAGTATACAATGATTTGGAAGAAAATGACAAAAGATTTGAAATTTTTAAGGATAATTTGAAGTTCATTAATGAACATAACTCGGAGAATCGAACCTACAAGGTGGGGTTGAACCAGTTTGCTGATCTGACTAATGAAGAGTACCGGTCTGTGTTCTTGGGTACAAGGACTGAGGCTAAACGCCGTTTCGTGAAATCAAAAAACGCTAGTCAACGTTACGCTATTCGGACTGGCGAAAATTTGCCGAGATTTGTTGACTGGAGAATGAAAGGTGCCGTTGCTCCGGTTAAAAATCAAGGAAGTTGTGGTAAGGGATTTTTTTTTTTCACTGCACTTTTTAAGTCGGTGAATTGTCTTTGTTATTTCTTTGGAATTTTACTTTATGAAGAGCCTAAAACACAAAAAGAATAATTTATATTGTTGTTTGGAATCAGGTAGCTGCTGGGCTTTCTCGGCTGTTGCTGCTGTAGAAGGCATAAACCAGATAGTTACAGGGAAACTTATCACTCTATCAGAACAAGAACTTGTAGACTGTGACAGAATTGAAAATTCTGGGTGCAATGGAGGCCTAATGGACTATGCCTTTCAGTTCATTATTAACAATGGTGGCATTGACACTGAAGATGATTATCCCTACAAGGGTGTTGATGGCAGATGTGATCCTGCACGGGTTCGTATTTTTCGAGCTAATTATCGCCGTGAAATTAGTTCAATCTAACCGCTTAAACTTTTAGATCAACTTATGAAGTATAAACACGACTTGGTTGTGATTTCTTGCATTGTTTTGATGATTTATTTTGTGTTGATACAGAAAAATGCCAAGGTTGTTAGCATAGATGGCTATGAAGACGTGCCACCCCGGAATGAGATAGCATTGCAAAAGGCCGTGGCACATCAACCAGTAAGCGTTGCTATTGAAGCCTCCGGACGAGCTTTCCAGCTTTACTCGTCGGTAATTCACCTATTGTCTCTGTTCATATGTTTACGTGTGTGCGTTTTTTTTCTTGTTCTAATGGAATTGAGAAAGAGAGAAAAAAATGTAGTCAAATACTATGTACTAAACATGCTATTTTCAGGGTGTATTTACGGGTCGATGTGGGACAGATTTGGACCATGGTGTCGTAGTTGTCGGCTATGGAACAGTAAACGAGCTTGATTATTGGATTGTGAGGAACTCATGGGGAACAAATTGGGGTGAAAATGGATATATCAGAATTCAGCGCAACGCACTTGACAGTCGTGCTGGAAAGTGTGGTATTGCAATTGAACCTTCATATCCAACCAAGACCAACTCTAAGGTGGTTTATTCAAGCGTTTAATCATCTTCTCACGGCCAAGGAAGAATTGATGATATCGACCCAAAATTTATCTGGAACGGGCTTAGTTTTTTATTTTCGTTGTGGGATATAATTAAGTTGTTGTTTGGCAGTATTTAATTTTTATAGGTGGATTCTACTTCGTTTCTGCTTACAGTTTGATTTGTGTGGAATTTCACTATCACGATCAGCTTGTATACTTGATTGTATTGCACACTGGTTTTATTATAAGCATTTTATTGCTTTTCTGTTACTTTCTTCAACTACTAATGTGAATTAATAATATATTGCTAGTTATATGAGTTGACAGTGATACTGTTGTTTAAAGAGCGTTGAGTCCTCCCTCCTTTATTCCCTTCGAAAGTAACTAGTATTCCCGTCTCTACATTCAATTTCATATGATGAAAACTCGAATCCCGTATTGCAAATATGATTTTTGGTGCCTTTACTACAAATGAAGATTGTTAAATCTGCTAAAATGTTACATTCAACACCTCGATGCTTCACGAAGGCAATACCCTGTGCACGTCGTGATAAGGAACGCAAGTACATCTTGAGGTTTTTCAGCCATCTCATGGCATACGGAAGACATCCATTTTGTTCACCTTCACCTTCACCTTATGAACTCTTTAACAACCTAACTCTTAATCTTAAATAAAATATCTGGATAAGTTCTGTCATTGTTGCAGAGACTAAATGTAAAATGTTTTGTTACCTATATTTCTTTTACTAATACTTACATATTTACAGTAAGATTAAGTTGATAATTTATTTAATATTTGCATAAGATGTTTGAAGTTTGAAGCTGGTGGGGCTTAGTTGGTGACATAGCATGAGGGATGAAACTTCCATGACTAGATAAATAATGCGTACACACTTGAGATGGGGCAATTATTTCCAGTTTCCAGAAGGAACATGATCATTTTTATTTCTTGCATATGCATGATTGATTCTGCCCAGGATGTCACTACTGCGGGATAAACTAAGCATTGGATTGGGAGTGATGCGGAAGTTACAGAATTGTTCAATCCCCTTTGTCAAGAAGTCGTTTTCGACATGAACGATAGTTATCTTTCGATGCTTTCATTGTCAAGAAGTCGTTTTCGACATGAACCATAGTTATCTTTCGATGCTTTCAAAACAAGTTAACAAATACTATTGTCATAGATGGAATGCATGGAGGGCAAGTTTGAAACACGGATATTTCATAGTCCATTGACGATTATTTCGATCATTGCTGCTGCTGACATTGGCGCAAAGTTTTTCGGGGTTTGTCTATCCCAGACCAAGTTCTAGAATACTACATTATACTTTTAGGTTTCACATTTTGCAAAACATACTGATACACTGTCGAATCTGTCTGCTTTTGAGGTTTCTTTGTAATCACTTTGAATTTATTTACTTGTACAATTATGGTTGACAATGTTTGTTTATAATGTCTCATGTAGAAAAATCTTCCAGTTTTTGAAATTTTTTAACCGGATGAATGTGACGATGTCAAATTCAATAAACTTTGTCAACCATCATTCTACAAGTAGCATGATTAAATCTCTTTTGTTAACTTGGGCAGGCTTTTAAGTTTTGATTTGACTCTCTTGTAAACTTAAGTACATTCAATGATAAGTTGGTGTGCGAACAGGATCAAATTTCGACAAAAGATCCAATATCAGTTAATATTTCAAGGGAAAATTCTAAAACCCAATGTCATAAAGAAATGGAACGATATGATTCAAAATTTCATATAATAAAAAACCTGACCTATAGGCATTTCCCACGAGAAAGTTTAAAAAAAAATAGAATTCCTGAACAACAGACCAGTATATAACTTCTTGATTCGATGTGGATGATATTCATCTATTCAAAGGAAACAAGTCTGTATGACTACTCTCCTGGATCTTCACGGTAACTGGTGAAGCATCCTCAAAAGCTAGCCTAGAAATTGAGAAGAAAAATGTTGAGGTGGGATCGAAAGATAATTTTGCAACAATTGCACGTGCTTTAAAGAAACAAATTACCCTGATTACCAGCAAAATTCATCTAAGAAGGAAGGCTTTCATTATCAGCTGATGGTGCACTCTTTCTGTTGTACCTCTGAAAAGGAAAATAAAGCTTAGAGTTAAGGACTCAGCACCTACTAATGGATAATTGAAGTAAACCATAAAATTCAGAGGCTAAAATATTTAGAAACGTAGTGATATATCACCGTACCTGCTTTCCAAAGGAAAATGGAACATATTTATGTTTTATCATGTGTAGAATCTGTTTCCTCAGAGTAAGCATGCAGAGAATGATCCAGTAGAAAAGGAGAATTGGCCAAAAAACAGGCACATCAAAAATGCTGAATAATGTCAAAGCAAAAGCGATACAGAAGGCTTTGGTGATCGAGTACCTTGAGAGAAGAAAACCATGAAAGTTCAATAAGCATAATAGCCAGAGAGCAAAACATTTGGTCTTTAAATGCCTTGTACAGTTTATGGCAATACAGCAAACTTTTTACTTGTGACTTCTTATAATTAAACAGGTTTCGTGAGGAAAATGATAAATAAGGAGCTTAAAAAAAGTCACAACTCTTGTGAGGTTCCTTGTAGTCTTGTAGCTTACAGACTGCTTTATGCACACAATAATAGATAATGGTGTCAACTGTTTAGACAAAATAATGATATAAGAAATAAGCAAGTTAATCCAACTTCCACTCCAGTCCTAAAGAAAGACCTTCACACTAGAATCTCTGGACTACAACCTTAAGAGCAGATTACAATATGCTTATCCACATTGCCATTTAGGAACAAAAATTCATCCCACGAGCACAAAGAGAGACCAATTTGCACCCTAAGCCAATTTCTGACAAGCAGGCTACGGCCGATTAGCATAGAGACCAACCATAAACCACAATACTTTATTATTCTAGACAGTGAATCAGAAGTTTTATGCAAATACCTAATGATAGAACATAGTAGAAAAGAAGCATCTTAGAAGCACCATGGCTATAGCAATTACCACTACGTAGATAGCAAGGTCAACATTTGGACTAGACTTGTAGATGCACATAAAGGACATAGGCAAAACAACAATTGTGCCTCGTCCTTTTTCAACACGAAAGCACCTAGCACAAAACCCACAAAAGTTCCAAGAAATACTAATTCAACATAAAGCATACTCCATGCTTATCAAGATATCAGTTATATTTTTTGACAATAAAGCTTATTTAAAATGTAGATTAAATATAATCACATGTACTGTAACTCGTGAGTAGCAAATAATGACAACAGAAATACTAGCACTGCTCTATTGTGCTACAGAACAGAGAGATGTAATCACAGGAAGGGCAGAAAATGAACCCAAAAAAGGCATTATTTTCCTTCAAAACTAGAAACAGTTGATCATATTGATGAGTAGCAAATAATAACAGAAATACTAGCACTGCTCTATTGTGCTACAGAACAGAGAGATGTAATCACAGGAAGGGCAGAAAATGAACCCAAAAAAGGCATTCTTTTCCTTCAAAACTAGAAACAGTTGATCATATTGAACTACTCACTCGGACTTAAAAAGAAAAATCAACTTTATGATTAAAATTCTAATGCACAGTATAAAAGTAATATTTTGTGCGTAAAAAATGCTCAATCGATTTTTCTAGATGTAAATGAGTGCAAAATTTACAAATCCCTAAAGGGGCTTCTCAATAGCCTCCCTTGATGTGTAAAATCTTCAACAGACTAAAAAACGCATCTTTATGTAGAACTAGTAGCCCTTGACGTATATTCAACCACATGATTAACAATCATAATGAACATCAAAAGCAGTTAACCTTCTTCTAAAAGTAAACAACTATAATAGTTACAAACAACTAATAATGTGAAAAAGTTTCCTTTAAAATCTTTCTCCATAAACAAAAGTTTTCACCCAGTGAATTTTACTCAAAAATTATCCAGTGTTTAGCTAATTCTTGTATTAAAAGTTTTGGTTTTCGTTCCAGGTCTTTGTAATCAACATTTGCACTAATTTCCCAAAGTTCAGATGCTCGAAGAAAAATTACTAAAAAAATTAATAAAAATAAAAAACCGGAAGTAGTCAAAACGGCAACGTAAAAAACGCACCAAAATTTGAACTCTGGAAGGCGGCGAACGAACGGTCGAAACTCGTCGGAGCCTCGAGTGGGGAGGGTAGGACCGTCTGAGAACTCAGGGTCGACCTGTGGCGAAAGAAACCCGATGAGGAGGTTAAGAATGTAGATTCCGAGTGCATAGGTCACCACGTAAAACCCTTGGATGAGGTACACCCGCAACACATACACGAATGCTATGAAGAGGAACGCAATCCAGCGGTAGAGCACGTACGGAGTAGACTTGTCCAGGAGGTGCTGGTACTGCTGAGAAATTGTGAAGGTCCACCGCGACACGGCAGCGGCGGGAGTGGCTGAGTTAAGATCATCGGCGGGTATGGAGGAACCACCTGGTATGGGATCCATGATAATTGGTAGATAGTTTGTGTGCAGTTTAGTTTGGAGCCTCGTGGTTGTGAACTTGCTCTAAAGGGAAAACCGAAAAGAAGTTAATTTCATTTTAGTCCCTATATTTTGGTAAAACTCGAGTTAATCCATAAAGTTTTAGAAATTATCAGTTGGTCCCTATAATGACGGTATATGGTTCATATAATAATTCCGACTTTTAGCTAGACGTCAAGTGTAAATTACAGGTTTCACATTTCTTCGATATGGGTCATACAATTCACATTTACAGTGTGTGTCAAGCAAGACTATGTGACAAAAAATAATAAATAAATTATAGGTCAACACATCATCTAAGCTCAATTCATGACTAGTTAAGTTCAATAAATTCATGACTAATTAATAAATATTTGGAAGTTTTTGTCATGAAAAAGAAAAAAAAAA